>JAOZJS010000193.1:0-63517 GCA_025882695.1 Amerodectes protonotaria | reverse complement strand
CACCGTTGTTTTCTCAGATCAGGGATTCCCAACCAAAAATCCTTTACGCTTTTCAATTGGACGTGGGCAACGCTAAAACTGAGGCTTACCCGTTTTTTTTCGAAGGTGGCTCTAAAGTTGTGAACCTTTGTCTTAAATCAACACACATTCAAGGATATCTTGTTGATTCTTGTCCTGTTTTTGAGTGATATTTTTGTTCTACCAAGTTCATCAATGGTATTGCGATTGGCCATCTACTGAATAGCAATGATCAAGCATCCGAAAAAACGGTTTGATAAATTTTTAAACATCGCACATCGTTCATTCGTTTATGCATCGATAGCGTTCACATTAGCTACCACTGGATTCATCGGTGCAAGATTCTATTTTCATATCACCCAAAGAAAACAACAACAGATCCAGTATCAGCAACAGCAGCAACAACAATCCGCGAACGCCAACAACAATGTCGATCCTGAAGAACTTTTGGACAAATTCGCCGGCAACGACAATGTTCCGAAAAAAATTGCCACCTCTCATTTTTCTTAAGACTACCCGATTATCGTCCACCAACAGCTCAGATTCTTGGAAAATTTTACGCCTAAATCATATAGCCATCGCTAATCGTTCCATAGATTCATCCAGTAGATTGTATAAAGAATTGTTTCGAATGTCTACCTCACCAAAACAACCTCAACCAGCTCATGGCGTCAACACGGTTTTCATTGATTGCGGTAACACCAAAATTGAACTACTAGACCCGTTACCTGATTGTAAAAGTCCAATCGAAAATTTCCTCACGAAAAATCCAATCGGTGGTATACACCATCTTTGTTTCGAGGTGGACAATCTGAATGCCGCCGTTGAAGATCTCCGCAGTCGAGGTCTGCGTTTATTATCGGATCGACCAAAAATCGGTGCTCACGGCAAACCGGTGATATTTTGCCATCCGAAAGATTGTTCAGGTGTTTTGATAGAACTAGAACAAGCGTAGAATCTATATCGGAATTTATTTAAAATGACCGCTAATCATGAGTTTTGTCATTTTTTAATTGTTCTACTATTGTAAACTTTTGATCTTTTCTTGATTTCTGTATCAATAAATCTTTTTGCTTAACCTTTATGCGACCGGACAATTTTTTTTGAGCCAAAATCCTCTTTCAAAATTAGAGTTTTGGTTATTTTCGGAAATTTTTTCACAGATTCGTTGTAAATGTATTAAGCCATCGAATAAACACAAAAAACTGTTGTACCGATTCATCATTGGAATCGAGTCTAAGTGTACTCAGTAATGGTGTCACGTATCGTATGAAGAAGCAATCCTAAGGAGTTGATGATTATTTTGTTATTTTGAAGCTTGAATTAGAATGAATCGATTGAATTTGATGAAAACTTCCCGATTTCTGGATCGTTTTGGATCCGCATTGATACTGAGATCATGTTCTAGGTTTTCTTCAAAACCGATCAATGATAATGATGCTTATATTATATCCGCAGCTCGTACACCGATTGGCTGTTTTCGTAGTAAACTATCACAATTCACAGCACCGCAATTGGGAACCGTTGCGGTCAAAGCTGCCGTGCAACGATCCGGTCTGTCCAGCGATGGTAAGCATTATTTTGAATTGTCGATTGTGAAGAACATTGAGTTTTATAATGATTTCCTGAACAAAAAGTGTTCGAAGAAGCCGTTATGGGAAACGTCATTCAGGCAATGATTGGTCAGAATCCAGCCAGACAAACCGTTTTGGCTTCGGGCCTATCGAACTCGGTCGCAAGCACCACAATCAACAAAGCTTGTGCTTCCGGCATGAAAGCATACATGTTTCTATCACAAGCGATTCATTGTGGCCACATTGATTATGCGATCGCTGGTGGTCAAGAAAGCCTTTCCAATGCACCGTTTTATATTCGCCGCGGTGAAATTCCTTATGGCGGAACGCAAATAATCGATGGTCTGACTTATGATTTGACCGATCCAATACATCGTGTTCTGATGGGTACGTTGGCAGAGAAAACTGCCGAATCAATGAACATAAGCCGCGAGGAACAGGATGAATTTGCCATGAATAGTTATCGTAGAAGTGCTGAGCATGCAGCAAAAATTACTAAATTGGAAATCGTACCGGTCGATGTGCCGGCAACCAAAAAAACTCCGGCCCATCAAATCACCGAAGATGAAGAATACAAAAAAGTTAATTTTGATCGTTTCCAATCATTACCTCCCGCATTCAAGAAAGAAAATGGCACTATCACAGCAGGAAATGCTAGCAAAAGTTTGTAGAAGCTCCGTTGTTCTAACCACCAGCGCGATTAACGTTGATTCAACTTTCCAATCCTTAGTAAACGATGGTGCATCGGCTGCTGTATTGACCTCTGGACGGGCTGTGAAAAAACACGGATTGAAACCATTGGCTAGGATAGTGGCTTATGCTGATGCGGCTCTGGAACCAGTGGATTTCACTATTGCACCAGCATCTGCGATTAAAAAAATTTTAGAAAAAACCGGAAAAACAATCGGAGACATATCGATGTGGGAATTCAATGAAGCATTTAGCGTGGTAGTTTTGGCCAACATTAAATTGCTCAAATTGGATCCATCCAAGGTTAATATGTTTGGTGGTGCTGTGAGCATTGGTCATCCGGTTGGCATGTCTGGTTCTCGTATCACCAACCTATTGGCTCTACACTTACAACCAGGACAATTAGGGATTGCGTCCATTTGTAATGCACTTGGTGGTGCATCAGCTATCATGGTGGAAAAATGTGAATAGACAATCATTGAATCCGATAATTTTTGCTGCATTTTTTTTCAAAAAAAAGCTTTTCCGATTTCAAAAAAAACCAAAAAAATCGATTCTTATTTCAGACAGATTGTCAAAATAAATCAATCAATAGAAATATGTTTTTACATTGGCTGTACAGGTCGGAATGCTGTAGATAAAAAATTCCATTTGTTTCATTATGAAATATATCAATCTATAAGATAAGCATAAGATCTATTCAACAAGTGTTAGTTGATATTTTTTGATTTAAAGCATTGGTAACCGGTAACCAGTGGGCAAGCCTTGATCTTGATCTTGAAAACGCTGATAATGTGTCTTGCTAATAAATCTAATTCTTAAAAATATGGAACTTTGGAAAAATAGAAATTGCAGATGACAATATTTATTGATTTATTGATCATGGTAATCGGAGGGAGCCGATTTTTTTCTTATAAAAAGATCGGATCGGAATCGGAATGGACCATCCTTTTTATTCTTCTCTCCTTTTCTCTCAAACATAAATCTACTTAAGCTGATCATAGTTTTAACAATTGATCGTATCGTCTTACACCGGTTTCAGCCATTCTACCAATTCGAAAATGCAATTTCGTAAGTTTTACTTTTCGATCCCTCTCTCCCTCTCTCTCTCTCTCTCTCTATCTCTCTAGCATAATTTCAAATATCTTCTATTGATTGAATTGGATTTCCTTAAACCAAAAACAGATTCAAAGATCATCACATTGATTGTGGTGTTTGCTTTCATTGATTTGAATGTGGCCAACCCGATCGAGAACAGAAAACAACGATCCAAACATATTCTGAAAGTTTTAAATCAACGTTCGGACAGGAATGCTGCTAAAATTGATTTGAATGAAATCATCAAGGCTGCAAAGCTTGCCCAACGACAACAACCATTGATCAAACGTTCAGTACCGTTGGAAACGGAGGAAACATTTGACACAAATGTTGAATCGAAATCTGATGAAACAGGATCGGTTGAGTCCAACGATCCTTATTATGTGGATTATTTTCAACCCGAACAAGATTCATTGATTGATTATTATAATGATGATATAACAACCAAAAAAAAAGTCGTTGTGACAACTAAAAAACCTGTTGTGACCACTAAAAAACCCGTTGTGACCACTAAAAAAGCTGTTGTGACCACCAAAAAAGCTGTTGTGACCACCAAAAAAGCTGTTGTAACAACTAAAAAACCTACGAATGGTGGAAAAAACAAGGGTATGTGTTATCATATTTTGGCTAACATTGCCCTATATTCGCATCAATTGAACGATACGCATTGAACAATGAAACATTGAATGACCAATCAGCAAGCATTAAAATTGACCTATAAATATGTTTTTTTTCTCTTCAATATGAACAATCGCTCTACAGAAAAATTCGATTTTGGTACCATTTTGATTTTCACTGCTACAACATTTTGGCTTGCAACCTCTGGTCGATAGGCGTCAAACAAAATCCCGAATCGTGATTCTAATTGACATTTAGTATAATTAAATTATGTTATGATTTTTTTCAAATAAAAGTCCAATTAAAATTATTGGAAAGAACACTGCGAAAAAGCACTGGGAATATTAATATATTTTTTTTGTTTGGTTTGATTTTGACCCGATTCAAGCATGCCTTTTTTCAGTAGAGACAGCCCGAGAATAGCGAGCAGCATGATAGTTGATTCCAGGGAACGTTTGGGTGCACGCTATCAATCATTATCATCGGATTTTAGTTTGGTTAGCTTCATAAAACGATCCACAACCACCACGGATAATGGTAAAATAATTTACAATAGCAATACATCATTGCATCAACAATTGAGCAACGTTGATTATCACATTAAATATCGTTTCTGGACATTGAGTTATGAATATTATACCTGGTAGGTGATCTGGGCTTTAACTGTTTGTTTCGTTGTTCGTCGAACCTAGTAGTAACCTTGTTTGTGTCCAATTTCTGGAACGTAGCTGTCTTGTTCCGGTTGTTTGGGCGATATGGGGATTGATCTTGAACCGACATATCGCATTAAACGAATGTATTAACTTACAACCAATGGTGTGCTTATTGTCCACTATATTGTTCTCACTGAACTTGATCGAATTGATCACCATACCGGCATTCATGTACGCCCAAAACAATAAAAATTGGAACCAAAAACTATACATTTTGGGAATAATCATTTGGTTCAAGAAATTATTGGCAATGTTCAATTTCTGTTGGCTAATGGTTTGCATCGTACAAACACCATGTGGTCAACTGTTGGATGGTAAGGATGATTATTTTGAATCATTTCAAGATCCACATTCGCATATTCAAACTGCTGAAGAAACCGATTCAACAAACACAACCATAATACGAAATGAATCTTCTCAACCATTCATCAGATGGATTCGTTTCTACGATTTTAAAATGATGGCCATGGCACATGCTTGGTGTTCCATTGGTTTGTTGACCACATCCGAGCTATTATCAATCAAATTGAATGATCTTAAAATGTATTCATTATGGCGTTTAGGTGATCTGTATAGCTACTTTCAAGAAATGCAAAATAAATGATAATTAAATAATTCTCAAATTTTTGAATTTGGGTTTTGAATTTGGGTGGAATTTTATTTTATTTATTCAACAATTATAATTTGTTTAATAAATTTTTGCTTTTTTTTCTCCTTTTTTCTTGGTGGTCGGTCGTCGATCGAATTTTTGTTTTCGGTGCTGAATTTGGTCGATGTATCGCCGACATTGTTCGTATTTTTGACACGTTTTCGTTTAAGATTATCTATCTGTTTCCACCACTGTTGGGTGCTAAAAATCTTCAGGTCTTTCGGACTAATCGTTTCTGTTGTGCCGGTGGTCATACTGGTGAGCATGAGGCAAAGCTTCCGAATGGAAAAACAAGCAAGAATCAAAACCCAGCACATTATCATTATGAATAAAATGACCACACCAATCGCTAGGAAATGTTCCATCTTAAAACCTCTGATCTGATTGGTATGTGCATCAACAGCAACCGATTTCGGTTTGCTATTTTTGAATAAAAATTTACCGGTGGTGGCAAAATTCAATGCAATCAAATCACCCTTGCCAAACGGTTTGTCGACATAACGACATTCTCTTAGAATTTTCTCATCCAATTTGGTTGCTGCGCCCGACATAAGAAACTCTTTAAACCATTCATTCATAACTTCCGGTGAATTATTCGATAATCGTCGTTCGCATTTAAAATAATTATTAAAATGTATCCGAACACATTTCAATCTAGTATGTTCATCTAGAAACATTGGTAGCGCTTTGGAAGAGGCCGTATCGAATATGAAAATCATGTTACCAATCAGAACATGTAGAAAAACATTAACAAAAACCGACGATATTGGTAGATTCATAGTGAATGTTTTTGATTCTTCCAGAATATACTGAGCATTCTGCTGAACATCTTTTTTTACAAACAATCGATAAGTTTTCATCTTGAAAGATAATGATACGAATCCATGATTCAGAATGTTACCTAAATCTCATTGAGAAGATTGCTTACCCAAATTTGGCCATCATATTCGAAAAACAAATTCATTTTTTCATCACCGGCTTCACCAGTGATCAATGACCAACTTTTGAATATGTAAAAATCCAACTCGATTGTGGTGCTGGTTTTGTTTAATAAGATCAATTCCGTACCTTTCATTTCGACAATGTTTGATTCAACAAGGAGGCTACGTTTTTGCGATTTTGGCGATACTGATCCAACATAGATCAGTTTGAAAATCACATCCGAAACATTTAACGAAACGGTTATGGTGGAAATCACCACATGTCTTTCTGGTATAGCCGTTTGATTGATGGTGGCCAAGAATTTCCTGGTCGGTTCTTGATTATAGTTATAGTATTTAGTATGTAACCTATCATATTCATAAACGTATAGTGTTTTATACTGGAACATAAAATAATAGCATTTCAATTCGCTTTGCAGAATATTGATCGAATCCAACAGTGGCCAATAGCATAGATCAACAAAACATTTCCATAATGCTTTCATTGGCTTTTTTGCGAACATGAGAGAAAATTATCAATCGGGGTTGTTGAGGATTTAATCATCACTTACCAGCCTTGGAAATGGTGTCAAAAATTTATTCGATGCACAATATTGACAATGATAGCTAACAGCAAAATACTGATGGTTGTAGAATAAATAAATTGGAAACACTAGCTTTTGTTTGTGGTATTTCTCCAAATCCAAATCAAACTTGGGCAAATAAATATCTTTAATGTAACCATTGTAAGATTTTCTTGCAAAATTAGCCACTTTAAGGGAGGAGCGAGCGAAGGGAGAGGAGCGAAAGAAGAAAGAGGAGCCAAAGAAGAAAGAGGAGCGAAAGAAGAAGAAGGAGCGAGGGAAAAAGGAGGAGCCAGAGAGGAATGAGGCGGGGAAAAATAAGTTAACACAGACAAGGACTTGTGGAGCTTAATTTCAAACCTAATTTTTTTTCGCCTGATTGATACACCACGATACGATCCCAATCGTGGTTAGTCTCGAGGATCCATATTTCCGATTTATCACCATTATGATCAATACCGGGCATGAACATTGCTGACTTGAAGCGAGTCGATCCAAGTTCTGAATTCAACCATTCAAGACGCGGCCAATTTATATTGTCATTGTAGAACGTGGACAATTGTGGTGCACTCTCGTTGCTGAATACTGATATAGGGTAGAGATTTTAATTGGCTTTGGGTGGATAGGTGTGGGTATAATGGGTATAATAATGGATTAACCCATGCAAGATTTTATAGGATTACCTAGGCTATTTCTCGTGATATAATAAAAAGTGTGGCCATGGAGAAACACCATCCGTATTTCCTCCAGATTCAAATCCAATTTCCGCCTAAGGTGGTTTTTAGTACAGTTCAAAAAACCATAAATTTGTATGGATCCAGTCAACTTACATGATTTGGCACCATTCTTCACTAGCGGATTTACAATGTTCCCGATATCTTGGCAATGGACTTAAGTTGCGTCTAAATCCTGAATAACATCGAAAATTGCAATCACCTTTTCGTGGACCACTATTCTTAATTTTGTACACTCTATAAAATAAGCTTAAACCGCTTTCAGTGCCAAGGTCTATTTTGAAAAACATTGCGCCATAATCAAGGCCTAGGAGACCACCTGTTGATTTGTCGAATCCTTGACAGTGGTCATTGGTTGTTGTTGAAATAAGTAGTTTAGTCTGGAACAACAACAACCAAAACCATGATACCAATAAAGATGATGGTAAAGCATCGATCCGAAACGATTTGACGATTAACAACATTTTATAAATTTGTGGTCGATAGCAGGCAGACCAAAAAATGACCAAAGTTTTTATGGAGTTTTGCGCGTTTGATTTACAATTTTTATTTCTTATTGTTATTGGCATCAGTTAAATTCGATTTTGCAACCAAAGAAAAAAAAATTCTATCATTTTTTCCTTAGTTTCTTTTTTCTATTTTTCATTCTCGAACGTTTCGTTCTACTATGGCCGGTGCTTGTCGATCTGGTTGATTCTTTTGATGTAGTAGTTGTTCTACTTCGTCCAGCATGTTTCCATACTTTGGCCCTAGTGCTTCTGCTATACGGACCTGGCGCATTTCTAGGCCGTCGCTTTTGGGCTACCTGAAAATATTCATCCCATTTTTCTCTTATTTCGGCCATGAATTCCGGTGGTTGTGATACAGTTTTAGTTTTTGAAAATTTGGAAGATATTTTCTTGATTATCATAAAACCAACCCATAATATGCTGAAAGAGACCAAAATTATTCCAACGATTGTACCATATTTAATCAAACTTTTCATATCGATACGAATTTTCCGATGGACAGCCTCAACCTTGTCGCTATAATTTTGATAGTAAATTTTTGCACTATAATTCCATCGAAAAATCTGGGCACTTCCAAAAGGATCCGAGAATTGTTCGGAAGTCGGCTCTCCAGTTCCAATCCAACCACATTCATGTAATATTTTTCTGTCCAATCGGGTTGCAGCGCCGGAATCTAGAAATTGATTGAACCATTCATTTTGTTGCAAGATTTTAAGTTTTGTTTCGTCTGAAGTACATCCAAAATATTGATCATAATGCATGCGGACACAGCGGATTTTCTCTTGCTTATTTTTTCTGAATCCTGCCAACAATGATATATCTTGCGGATCGTTCGTTTCAAATTGGATTACTTGATTTTCGATCAGCATATTTAAATAGGCAGAACGGAAAAACAAAGTTAGCGGTAAATTCATTTGGATCGTAGAATAGTTTCCAAGTCTGTAGTGCATGAGCGTTTCGCCCTTATAGTTTTGATGACGGGTCAGTTTAAATGATTGCCACTGTGGAATGGGATTTGACCAAAACATGATGATAATTTAAGATCCCACCATTCACGAAAACGATGTACTGGCTTACCCAAATATCTCCATTGATATTGAAAATCAAATCCAGTTGTTTGTCATTATCAAAATTCGAACCGGTGATCAAATGCCAATTTTTATTAATATTGATCATTGGCAATATAAGTCTTGAACGCGATATTAATTTTGCTTTATGTTTTTCATTGATTTGCATCCGAATTTTGAAAAATTCCACTCCTTCCACATATACAAAGTCGGTTTCTAAATTTTTCACATAGCTCAGATTATTAAAATAATTGAATGCGAAATTAATTTTCCTTTTCTCCTTCAACACGTATGGCCATAATTCTATTAAAAAAAACCCAGATACATCATGTTTTTGGGGGTCTTTTGAAAACACTTGCATCAATATGAAGCTTGATTGATAATATAAACTGATATATTTTTTTTGTGTTTCAAAGTAAGACAATGAATCCAGCATTAGTGTTTGACATGGATCGATGACCTGTCGTATCAACGCTCCCAATGGCTTTTCAATGGAACATCCAAAAAGAGAGGAGTGAGGAATGTCAGCTATGGCTTCTGGCCAAAACTTACCATTGTATGCGATGGCGTCAAGAATTTTCGCTTTGGACATGGTTGACAATGATATAAAACAGAATAATGATCTTCACCAAACAAATAAATAGGAAAAAAAAGCTTATTTTCATGATATAATTCTAGATCGATCTTATCCTTTGAAAGGCATATATGCTTGATTTGGTTAGTCGTTCTTACAAATGTTGTCACTACCGCCGACAAAATGTAGTTGAAAAAAAAGATAAATTCTTGGCAAAGAAAATTGTTTTCCTACTAACATTGCGTAACTTTTCCTTTCATGTCAACCTTGGAAATGACATCAGAATCAATACCATATGAAAGCGTCAATAATTCGGATGGATGACCATTGTAAGATGGAATGAATATCGCGGCCTTTATGCGATCACTATGTAATTGACCCAAAACTTTGAGATCGGTTGGCCATTTCACTCCTTTATTGTAGATGGTTGGTAATCGTTCTGAAGAGAAACTGTAATAATCTTTGCGAAACGAAAAAAAATTAAAATTAAAAAAACAATAAAATAATGATGATGATGATGATTATTACTTGAATGCTTTTTCAACAGATAATAATAGGTTTTGTCGATCAAAAACACCATCTGTACATGGGTCAATTCGATTGAATCTGTTCTTAATTTTTGGCAAAATGTTTCGCTTGCAACCACACAATGTTCACCATGATCGGGCGGAATGGGAATGTGTGATCCTGTGCTGAATCCAGAATGGCAGACAAATAAACATTTGTTCAAAAATTTTAGGCTTCTGCTTCGAACACCTCCATCAACCTGTGCTAGTTTTGGTTTACGATAAAAAATACTAAGACCATCTTGTCCAAGATCCAATATGAAATAGATCAAATCGAAATCATCCCAAAAATACTTTAGTTGGGTTGATTCGTCGGGAAAATCACAAACAGACATCCACCCTGATTGACCATTCTTCATCAAATTTTGGCGCAATAATTTCCATTCTCGTTTTACTGGATTTTCGGTCGGTTTGAAAGTTGTAGCCGTTGTTGTCGTCCGTTTCGGTGTGTACGTCGTTGATGTTTTTATCGTTGTTTGGGCTGTCCAATTGAACCGATTCGATTTTTGGGTTTGATGGATTTCGGTAGTAACCGAGACAACTTGTTTTTGAAACAATGCAAAGTAAAAGAATATCATTGCAAGCATTAGTTTCATCCTTCAGGCAAGATCTCCGAGCTGATTTCGGTTTGGATTGAGCAAGAAAAAATTCGTTCTATACAGAATTAACGTCTAGTATTCGATTCTTGAAGTCTGGTTGCGCCGGTTTTATATTGGTTTCTTTCTTCTAATTGCTCACTAACATCGTCTGACGTGCTTCGAAATTTAATTTAATTCAATTATGAAAAAAAAACATTAAAAAGGCTTCCCTTTTTGGTGCTATTATAACTTCCTAGTGACCGCCTTTTTGGCCTTCTAAATTTTGAATTTTGAAAAATTCGTCGTTTATGAACGCACCCTGCTGAATTTTTAAAAGTCTAGCAAGCACTCTGATTGGTGGAAAATCTTTCACAACCGTCACTGAAGATTTTTAACGTTTGCCGCCATTTCAAAGCTATGCATGTTATGACTTGTCATTTGAACAATTGGTTTTGAAAGCCAGAGTAACTACGATCGTCGATCTTAATTGATTTAGAAATTATGGCCGAAAATTTTTTAAAACGTTTGATTAGTGAAGAAGAACAACAAAATACTAGCTCCAAGCACCAAAAAGATGCTTGTTTTATGGAACATTTGATTAATTTTTCGTTCGATGATCCAACCCAACCAATGATGATTGAACAAAACAGCTTTGCCATGTCCACTTTTAACCAAAGCGCCGATAATATCAATTTAATGGAATTTTCGTTCAATTTAATCAATTCATTCTCAGGTCTGTGGTTTTTTTATTAAATTATTTAGGGCTTGGAATTTCATTTGTTTAAAAATAATTTACATTCAGATTCGAAAAATTCTTTACAAACAAATCTTTTGTTCGGAGGACTCGAGAGCTTCTCGCTTGACGAAAATATCGATGTTGTGATTGAGGAATTAATCAAAGATATGCTCACTGAGTTGGAAAAAGTCCATTTGCCAGACCAAAATCAGACAGTAATATTGGCAGACACTGTTGAAGAAAAAGAAGAAGAGGATAAAGAAAATATTCGGCCCATCAATCAATCTCCTTTATCATCATTTGGTATGATTCCAAAAAATCTTTCAAGAGATCTGTTTGAAGCCAAAGTAGAAGAGGCACAGCATAAATTTAAAAAAAATGAACGAATAATATTCAAAGAATTTGATTTAGATTTAGATGATTCCAGTGTTGACATTTCCATGGTGAGCCTTGACGAAAACCAGAAAAATATTGATGAGAGTTTCATAAAATTCAGTCTTGATGAAACGAAAGAAATCGATTCTGAACCTAAAAATTCATCCGACCTACCAACTGTTGACACGTCCGATGCTCCATTGACTTCAACGACTGTTTTAGAAGAAGCATCATTTACTTATGAAGATCGTGTGGATTTGCTTCAAACAAAATTGATTTATGAGAATCAAATTGTTGAACTACAAGAACGGTTAGAGCGGCAAATCGTGATTGAACAAGATGAAATGAAAGATCAGCTATCCACAGCGAAAATTGAATTCGATTCAGTTTGCCAAAAGTATCAGCAAGAGGTTGAAAAACTTCATCAACAATGTACCTTGTTGAATGATAAACTTGAAGAACAGAAAATCCGTTACGAAAATATTAATGATGATTATGAAGAAGCATTGCAAAAAACACGTTTGGAGAATGCTGCATTACGCAACAAATACGAAACAACGTTAGTGTTACAAATGAATGAACTAAAACAATGCTATGAGTTATTGTCCAGACAATATTACGAATCACAAAATGAGAATGAAAAGCTCAAAGAGGCTATTCTGGATATGGATTCTCAACGGAATCAGCTTCGGCAGCGAATCGAAGCGCTGAATTCGGAAGTACAAAATTTGAACAGTCAATTGAGCAATCTTTCACAAGAGCGTGATCAATTATCAACACAAATCGAAGATTTGAAGCTTAATTGTGACCAGAAAAAAAACTCGGATTTTGAACGAAAATTGTTGGAAAGCCGACTTAAGGAAGCTGAGGAAAAAATCGAATCATTACAATCGGCACTAAATGATCATCAAGAGCTACAAGCGAAATATGCCCATTTGTGGGATGAATATCAGGAGTATTTGAAAAAATTCGAACAAGAATGTTTGATTGAATCACGCTTGAATGATGAGGTCATTTTGCTTAGATCTTTGAAGGAAAAAGATGAAGAAGAAATCCAAGAATTGACTGATAAACTGCATAAACTAACTGATCAGTTCAAAAAGTCTGACTTTGATTTGAAACAAGAAATAATCCATGCAATGGAGATGAAAATGCTTGCGGATGAATACTCTGCCAAAAATGAACAAATGAAAACGACCGTTGAAGAGTATCAAGCTAAACTAGACGAAATTCAAGATAGGTTTAATGAAACTGAGACCAAATTAAATCAATATAAAGCTGATAACGAAAAATTAAAAGAGATTTTGAAGCAAGGTCAAGAGAAACATGAAAAATGCCAAGATACAATCTCTGGATTGCAGATGGAAATACGAAATGTTTCCGAAGAAAATTTAAAAATTCTGAATGAAAAGAATTTCATGGAGAATAAGCTTCATGATTTGGAGCATAAGTTATTTGAATATGAAGAACAAAACGTCCAAATTGAAACCAAATTGGAAAAGGCCCATGAAGAAATGGTAAAAATTAAATCTGAATTCAGTTCGAAAGAGGATGATTGGAACGAAAAGCTAGTTGAGCTTCAAACCGAACTGGATTCAAAAGAGCAATCAGCTCGAGACAAAGAAAAATGTTTGGAAGAAGAATGTCAAAAGCTTGCCGAAAAAATTGAACAACATAAGCAATCAATACAGAAGCTTCAAACATCTTATGAAAATTTAAGCGCTGAACACGAATCTTGTGGCCCGGTTCATGAAGAGAAAGTGAAACTTTCCGAAGAATTAGAATCGTTGCGCCATGAACAACGAGAATTTTCGGAACGTTTGAAAGAGACGAATGATCAATGGCAACAATCCAAAGAGGTGCTTTTGAATGAAAACAATTGCTTGAAGCAAACGATTCAGGAAATCAGTGAAAAACTATCAAACATGATCGATTTGACTGAAGAATTGAAAAAAGATAAATCTGAATTGGAGAATCGTCTTAAAAATGGTGACGAACAATTAAAATCTAAGTATGAGGAAGTTTCTCGACGTTTTTTCGAAACTGAACGATCCAACCAAGACCTAGAATCACGGCTCAACGTATTGGTGGAAAAGAACAAGAAAATCTCATCGGAATTCGCTGCCGAAGAGAAACAATGGTTTGAGAAAAAATCACTTTTAGAACAAAGATTGACCGCTTCGCAAAAGCGTTTGAATTCCATTGATTCTGAATTCGAATGTTTAAGATCGGAAAAACGAAACTTGGAGAATATTTTGGAGTCGATGCAAACCGAATTGACCGAAACTAAATCCAAATTGATCGAACAGGATGAAATTGCTAAAAGATCTGTAATGCAGCTAAAACAAAAATCTGAAGATTTATTGGAACAACAAAAAATCATCAATACTTTGAAGCAGGAATTCAATACATTACAATCTATCCATGAATCATCTGTTCAAGAGTTGAAAAATGATTTGGATAATTTACGAAATGAATCCGAAAAAAGAGATAATCAATGGTTGGATGAGAAACTAAAAATGCATCAGCATTTAGAAGATTTGATGGATCAAATGGAAAAATTGACCAAAGAAAAAAACAAATTCACCAGCAAATATCTTTCACTTGAACGTGTGTGGTTGAGTAATGAAAATCAATTGAAATTTATGATTGAAGTTGGAAAATGTTTGGACAAAAAATTGGAAAAACTGATTTTCAAAGTTGACGCGCATAAAAATGATTCAATTAGTAATGATAAAGTCAAAACAATGCTAGAAGAGATTCGAAAGAGGTAAAAGTTTTTCAACATTTTTACATCAAACAAATTTAGGTCCGACGATTCGATTTTTTTTTCTTTTGACATAGAGTACAATCATTCTGCGATGATGGTAGCAAGGCGATCAACGTTAAAAAACAACAACCGGAACCACTACAACAACCGATGCAACCATCGTCTATTGGCAACGCCACAGAATCCAAAGCGCTCAAACAACGAGCATTCAAACCGATCGAATGTAAAGAAGCAGAATTGATGATTGACGATATTCGAAGACAACAGCATCAGCCATTCTCAAAAAGACCACAATCATTGAATGAGACTAACAAGGAGAATATTGTTTAAAATCGTTGAGTACCACGAGATCAAATCAAACTTTCATGTTCGATCAAATTAAAACAGAATCAACTTATGCCAATCTAATTAAATTAATTGCTAAATTTCATTTTTTTCAATTTTTTTGGACTATTTAAATAAAAATTATGGCCACTTATGATAGTTTTTTCCTTATTGGGCCAATGAGATTACATAAAACACAATGCAATCTTCATATCAGCCGGTTAATTTATGGTTTTTTGGTGGGTACCCTCAAATCATGTTTACTAAATGTGATGATGGTTGATCCTAATTCTCTTTCTGATTGGACATTCATCCCAGTACTCGTGCTAAGTCTAGATATAGCAAGCATTTTTTTTCTAGCCACATGGGTCATTTATAAGGCAGTCCTGAAGAAACCAGGGATTTACTACGAAGACAAACTATGCCAAATGGTTTGGGAGATACATGCGAATGAGCACAATAAAGCGCAGCTACAGTGAATATCTTAACCGCCCAACAATACCGCGTACAACCCTGGAAAGCCCTCAAAGGCAATCATTGAATGAAATTTTGAAGGAAAAATATGATGGTTGAAAACTACAATTGTATTTATTGGTATTAAAACAACGATATGATCATAAGACTATTATTATTAATCAATATTTGAAAAATTTCTGCTTCAATTCAAATTCTGTGTAGTGCATGAAAACCTGTTAGATCAAGATGAAATAAAATCATAAATTCATGAATTAATTCAATCATTATTGAATAAAAAATAATCTTCGCCCGGCGAAATTTGCCGGTCCGTAACAAAACGTAAATCTTGCAATAGATCAAATTCTTCGGTATCAATAGATTGATTGTGATTGGATGTGTTTGGATTATTGCCACAAGAATCGATATTACCACCATCATCATCATTATCATTATCATTAGCATCATCATCATCATCATCAGATGATGATGAATGTGGCTGTTGATCATTATACAATAATTTTTCGTTGCCATCATTGATCAACCAAGACCAAATGTTTGATGCGTGTATCAGGATATTTTTCAGGTTGTTGGTCAAATGTAGTGTGTTGAAATGCTATGAAAGATAAAAAAAAGATGAACATGAAGTTCGAGGGAAATTCGACAAACCTTAAGAATTTCGGTGGCATCAAAACGTTGCGCCATTATCAAATCTCTTTCGCGACGTATTATGGCCAAACAAATACACAGAACATAAAGTTCAGTATCGGAAGGACGTTTCGGAGTCAAACCATAGAATGGGATCGATGATTCCATTTGATCACCACAAGAGTTTGAAGTTGATGGCTGATTTGAAACGGTGCTCGCGGTTGTTTCTACGCTTGAATCCACGATCTTACATTGATTATTAAGTTTATTGGCTAAATTTTCATCCTGTTCTTTCTCGATTCGATCTGGTTTGATTTCAGATATTTTATCATCTACATTAGACCCTTGTGTTTTCGGATTTTCCTTCCCATCGGATTTGGCTTCAACAGTTTCTTTATCAGCTTCTTGTTGTTTCAATTTTTGATAATAACGTTTCATCGAAGAACAGGTCCATATTGATTCCCAAAGCAGCAATATTTCTTGATAACCATCCGAATTGGTTTTCATGAATTCACGTTTGAATTGACATACAATCCAACGGAAAGCAAAATAACAATTAACAGAATCATTGTTGGCCAAATATTGAGCAAAAATCGGATCAGTCAGCTCAATCAATTTCCACAACATTTCAAATTGAAGCTTGATTGTTAATTGTGACATTTCGAAATTGTCATTCTTACAAAAAAAATTCCAAGAAAAAAGTTTATATACTATTCGGGGGCCAACATCAGTGGTGCTTACCGTGAAATCCATGATTTTAACGAAAAACCAAAACGCTTTACAAGTATCACCTTTAGCCACATACAACAAAGGTGAGGCCAGATCGGACATTCCTTGAACGTAGCCAGTGTCAAAATCGTACATCATATAGGTTAACAATAGCTCTTTGAGTTTTTCCAAATTTTCATTATCATCACCAAGATAGAATGGATGTGTACGGTCACAGCGAATCACATCGCGTTCTATTTGAATCGAATCAAAATTTTAAGATTTTCCAAATTTCCAAAAATCGAATTCTCAATTACCAATCAAAGATTTTCGCTCACGGAACAACATAAAACGTTTCTCTTGTTCGGGCAGAATCGCCTTCCATTGTGAACGATAATGTTCAAACAGGGTTTCCTTTGATGACCAATCAAATTTTACCAGCCGTACATCAAAATCATCATCTGCATCTCCATTGTCATGAAGACCCAGAATGAATGGCCATAAGCGCATGCGAAGTTCGTCGCAAAGACCCTAAATTGAAAGATTTGGATTAAAGATGTTTCAAGACTCGAACACTTTGTCACTTACTCCTTTGAAAACTCTTTGTCTAAGTTGTTCAACAGTGAACGGTGTTTGTTCAAATTCTTCAACACTCAATGGTTCCAAACGTGTTTGTGGTTGAGTGCATTGTATCAATGGCAAAACTGGTGGGGGCAATGGTATTGTCGTTGTTGGAAAATCTTTATCATTACCATTTCTGATTACTACGCGTTCGGCCATTCCAGGTCTACGCCAATAGGGTTCATTCAAAGCAACAGGGCTGGTGAAAGTGTTTAAAATACTGTAGCCTTGATTGTAGATATTTTGTCCGGTTTTGGTTACACGATTCAGCGTGGATATTGATGCATTCAGCGGATCTTTCAGGAAATCTCGTATGGGCATTATTCCAGGCTTTGATGGGGGTGGAGCATACGGATTGTATACTGGTGGACCAGCAGCATTATAGATAAAATTTGCATTTTTGGAGGAATGCGGAATATCCGTTGCCAAATTATCGGCAGATACTGATGATGATGGCGGCGGTTGTTGTTGTTGTTCAATGTTGGTTGTTGAATCTTGTGTTGGCCGCACGTTTGGCGATGGAATAAATTCGTGCATTTCATTCATCTGTGCATTGGAATTGTCATTCGAGATTGGAGATTGTTGGTGGTTGGCGTTGGTGGTGTTTGGATCCATCAACAATGTATCATGTAATTTTTGATAATACAAAGACATTTCGGTTGGCAATGTTGCTATTATTTGATCGTGCATATGTCCTCGAAGGTTGTTTAATGCTAAACCAAGATAACGTCCAAGCTCATTGATTTCGGTCTTATTATGTTTTTTCTGACCATCACCATCAGATTTTTTATTTTTGTTTCGAGATAATGATTTTCTTTCCTTTTTTGTTAAGCCTGAACCAGAAGACCCGTCAGATTGATTATTATTCTTGTTTTTGATAATCCGCAAAGGGCGAGATGGGCCAGCGACGGATGAAGTTGATGTTGAAGCGCCAAAATTGACACCTGATGCTGAAGAATTGGTTGCTTTCTCAGTTGGTACTACAGCTGCGCCAGTTTTGGGCGTTTCATTTGGTTTCTTTATTCGTTTTTTATCGTGACCTAAACTAACGTTTCTTAATGAGGAGGGATTTGAGGGCGGAGAAATAGTAGTATCAGTAACGGAACGTTGTGCGCTATCCTTCAAAATGCGGTTCAACCGACGTAAATCGCGACGCTGTTGGCGCTTATTAACGTCAATAATATAGGTGCATGTAGATGATTCTGTTTCTGCTGCATTCAATGATGAAAATCTATCGGATTTTCCTCGTTTACTGGGCGGATTTCCTTTTTCAGAAAAATAAAATGAAAAACTTAATTTAAAATTCAAAGCAATGGAATTTCATTACTCGATGAAGGTTCCATTAAAATCTTGGGATGATTTGGAATTAATATTTTTGTTTTCAGCTTTTTTAAATTAAAATATTTTTTTTTAAAACTCAATCATTCATTCAATCAATAAAGTCAGCTAATTGGCACAATGGATGGTAGAATCTATGAATGCGGGACGAGAATCAAAGAATCAAGATAAGTTAGGTGGAAATTTACAAAATTGAAACCAACTTAAAAAAGGAAACTTAAAAAAGGAAACTTAAAACACTAAATTTCACACACATAAGATCACAGAATTATAAAAACAAAAATATTAAAAGCGAAAAATATCAGGAAATTTGGATCAAAATGCGCAGTTTCAAATGGGTTTCAGTTTAGCTCGTTTCTGGGACTATACTTCGGGAAATCGATACATGAGAATCGGGGAGCGAGAAAAAACCATTATTCTAGACAACCCGATTCAAACAGAAACAAACTACGATAATATGTTAAGCGATATTTTTTTTTGTTTGATCAAGCTTGACGATCATAGCTTTATGGTTAAAGGTGTGTTCAATGAATCACAATTAAGTGGAAACCAAAAAAAACAAGCAAAATGGCAAAGGGGATTCACCTTAGAATATCATTTGGGATATTGATTTAGCAACGAAATAATAAAAAAACACACACACACACAGAACCCTACAATTTTTTTCATTCGATCTGGAAGATTGCTTTTTCGGTTGCATTCAATTCAATTCGATTCTAGAGGACTCAACAACAACCACAACAACATCATTATCAATCAAAATATCGTTGCAACAAGGAAACTTTGATGGTGGATTGTGTTGTAGCAAACTGGGGAAAATCTGATGCGCATTCAATGCAAACAAATCTCCGTAGTAGTCGTGGTAGACGACAATGTTATTGCATCAATGCTATTACACAATGTATCCAAATTGTGTCCCACAAAATCAAAATGATCAAAAAAATTGATACAGAACAGAACAAAGTTGGATAAAAAAGTACCTAAAAACACAGATTTAAAATACACATTAGAGGCGTGTTTATGCGAATTTAAGGAGGATCTGTAAAGGTGGCCTAAGGTTTTCTGTTGATTCAAGGAAGAGCAGAAAAAAAATCACGCAATGCACAGAATTGATCAATCCTGGACGGTGGCGCCAAAAAGCGAACTGTGGTCGAATGTGGAACATCGACATAAGCTAAGCTCGAGTAGAAGATCATGAATGGTAGTGGAATGTTTTGGACAGTAGTCTTGTTGCCTAAGAAGAATATGGCGGATTCTTGAGGATATCACTAATAACAATGCAACAACCACCTCCACCACCACCGTCCAACAATCATTCGAGAATCATGAATCCATTGGATATTTGTATGGATTATTGTCAATCGAATCAACCCTCTGCTAATAATCCATCATCGTCATCAAATTTACCGCCACCCCCAACTCCGCCTGCTCATTCAACATCATCATCATCATCATCAACAACAAATGGATCATCATCGATACCTAATGCTGCTGTTGCTCCTCCTCCACCACCACCGCCACGCCCCACATCTAGCCAATCCATTTTGTTGAATAATCAAAGTCCTAATTTGATTTTGTCCACCGGATTCCATGCGAAGAATCCGAATTGTTCAGTATCACAATCACAATCTAATAATGTACCTAAACCACAATCATCCACTAACAGTCCATCATCGTCTAATAATCATGCTAAACGCTTTGAATACACATCGGAAAAGCATCCGAGATTCTTGTTGGAATCATTATCAATACTACGCCGTAGACATGAGCTTTGTGATGTTATTTTGATCGTTGGTCAACGCAAAATCTATGCTCATCGTGTCCTGTTAGCTGCTTATAGTCCTTATTTTTTAGGTAAGTTTCCATCTTTATTCTTTGGTCCTATTTCAAAATTTAATCCAATTGACATGATAGCCATGTTCACTGGAGAGTTGGCCGAATCTCGACAAACCGAAGTGATCATTCAAGACATTGATGAACATGCAATGGAATTGTTGATTGAATTTGCCTACACATCGCATATTGTGATCGAAGAGAACAATGTTCAAGTATTGCTGCCAGCAGCTTGTTTGCTTCAAATGAACGAAATCCAAGAAGTTTGTTGCGAATTCCTACGACGAGAACTTGATCCAAGCAATTGTCTGGGCATACGATCCTTTGCCGATACTCATGCTTGCCAAGATTTGTTACATTATGCTGAAAAATTCACCCAGGATTATTTTCAAGAAGTGATTGAAAATGAAGAGTTTCTATTGTTGCCGGTTAATCAATTAATAGACATTATATCCACTGATGAATTGAATATCACCTCTGAAGAGCAAGTATTTAACGCCCTTATGAAATGGGTCAGATATAATGTGGCAGAACGTCGCCAACATATGGCACATGTGCTACAACATGTCCGTCTATCACAATTGACCGCCAAATTTTTGGTCGGTACGGTCAGCTCGGATATTCTAATCAAAAATGATGAAGCTTGTAGAGATTTGGTGGATGAGGCCAAAAATTATCTCCTACTGCCACAGGAACGATCCTTGATGGTTGGCCCAAGATTCAGGGCTCGTAAACCAGTCAGACGAGGGGAGGTACTTTTTGCTGCTGGGGGATGGTGTAGTGGAGATGCCATTGCTTCAGTTGAACGCTATGAACCACAAACACGTGAATGGCGCATGGTCGCACCCATGACAAAGCGTCGTTGTGGTGTTGGATGTGCCGTTTTGAATGATTTATTATACGCTGTGGGCGGTCATGATGGCCAATCATATCTAAACAGTATTGAACGCTATGATCCGCACACTAATCAATGGTGTATAAATGTAACGCCTACTTCTACTTGTCGTACATCAGTTGGTGTGGCTGTACTTGATGGCTACCTATATGCAGTGGGCGGTCAGGATGGTGTCTCATGTTTAAACATTGTTGAAAGGTACGACCCACAAAGTAATCGATGGACGAAGTTGGCCGGTATGACCACCGGACGTTTAGGTGTCTCGGTAGCCGTACTTGGTGGATATCTTTATGCCATTGGTGGATCCGATGGTAATTGTCCACTGAACACTGTGGAAAGATATGATCCAAGAACCAATCGTTGGAGCCCGGTTGCGCCCATGTGGACCAGAAGAAAACATTTAGGTTGTGCCGTTTATAACAATATGATCTATGCGGTTGGAGGTAGAGATGATACCACCGAGCTTAGTTCCGCCGAACGCTACAACCCTCAAAGCAATACATGGCAACCGATCGTGGCCATGACCACCAGACGATCAGGAGTTGGATTGGCTGTGGTCAACGGTTTACTATATGCAGTTGGAGGTAGGTTTTAGGTTTCCAATCGGATAAATGTTATTCTCAAATCAATCATCATTAAAAACGATTTCAATCTACAGGATTCGATGGAACCACCTATTTAAAAACAATCGAAATGTTCAATCCGGAAGAGAATCAATGGCAATTGTGTGGTGCGATGAATTATAGAAGATTGGGTGGCGGTGTAGGAGTCATCCGAACATCTTACACTGATGTTTCCGCCATTTTCAAATAATGGAAATGGTTGATTCTTGCCTAATAATGTTATTTTTTTCATGTGATAGATGGCGTACCAATCTCCGAGATTAACCAATTTTTGAATTCGAAAAGAAACCCGGAGACAAGTCGCGCCTTTTAATTTTTGCTTCTCCGCTAACCAGACTTTTAAAAAATTTCCGTCAATGTTTCCCAGTAAATCTCAGCCCAATCAATCAAACGATTGACCTGTTCTTAAATAATAAATAAATAATTTTGAATCGATCAAATCTTGATTTGGTTTTTTCTCCCTTTTTCAATCACCCGGTTTATCACGCCCCGATTGGGCGTAACAGTTGATTAATCCGATTGATTTGAACACACGTGATCCTGTAATCAAAACAAATGATATCCCAGAACCGTAATCAATGATCAATAACCATAAAATGTTAATAGAAAACAACAACCAGCCATTGAGAAGACCGCACCCTAAAAAGTTTGCCGGGAATTCAATATCAGCCAATCACTTTTGTTATTGTGTACTTTTTCTGCAACATCGTTTTCATAATTGAAACAGAAAATGCAAGAAGCATATGCCTCTACTTATGCTTTTAGAGCAAAACAAGCTGAATAAACAAGAACAAATTGAAGTGAATACACAAACAAGCGAGAATTATCGCCATGTTTATTTGTTTGTTCCAAAAGCTAAATTAGAAACGGTAAACACAGAACGAGGGAAAAAAATAAAACAATAAGATTGTTGGCTGCCAAAAACAGGATTCACGAAACTAGAATCTGGATCAGAATCTCCTCCTCCTCCTCCTGGAGTCTAAAAATTGTTTTTTTAAGAATAATGTGAATCATCCCGATTCTAGGCTATTTTCAGCACCAGAATATTTTTTGCTTTGCAATTGAAGAAGCTTTTAACAAGTCTCTCTGTTTGTTGTTGAAAGTTGTTAAAAGAATCCTTTTGCCAGCATACAAAATGCTTGGTGGTGGTTTCGCGTTCGACTCGAATTTTACATAATTATAATCATCATCATCAGTACCAATAGAGCGTCCGTCATTCTGGTCTACCCACACGCACGCACGCACGCACATAACTAAATTATGATGATGGTGATGATGATAATGGGACATGGTGATTTTGTATAGTTCGTGTGTGTACGTCATTACGGATGATGATGATGATGGATCCATTAGGCAAATTATCGTTGCATTCTTAGACAAAAACAGATTCGTTTACCATACCACGAAATGTCAGAAGAATGACCGTTTCAAAAAAATAGTGATTGAAAGGTTTTGACCAGAATATCCAATAAACTATCTAGGTCAAACAATGGAATATGGTTGATATTCCATTTTCGAAAAGGGACGCGCCCAAAAAAAACAACAAAGAATCACAAATAATCGAAGAGATAGGGAGAGAGAGAGAGAGAGAGAGAGAGAGAGAGAGAGAGAATTTCCATGACACCTGAACTATTGGCTAAAGAATATGCGTCAAACGAAAATTATTGAAATATCAAACCTCATACTCCTCCTCCTTCTCCTCCACCTCTTCCCCTCTCAAACAGGATGTTGATATATTTATGGTTTACGGTGAATCCATCAACAAGAAGAATCCAGCTGCCGGGAGCCTGATATTAATAAAACAAAAAGCAAGAAGAATAATGAAAAGCTCACCCTCTGTCAACTTTGTCGTTGTTTGGAGGATTGCACCATTATTGCACACAGCCACCGCCTTTCTTCGATTCTCTCCAACATTTTTCTACTGTCTCTCCAATGATTGTTGGATTTCCTTTTTGGCATTTTTTGATATTTTTATAAATATTATTCTACCACAAATGCTATATCTTCCAATGCTGCTGTTTTTGTTGTTGTTGGTGTTGTTGATGGTGCACCATGGTGGTGGTAACCTTGTGGGCGCGCGAATTTATGGTATGCCAGTCAGACAACGTAGATTGACGTTTATGGTGTTGGCTTCATTGTTCCATTCTTTTTATCGAAGATTTCTTCTTTTTCAAAGCTTTATTCTTCCTCCTGCTCCTTTTCCTCCTCCTCTTCTGCTTCTTCTACACCGCAAGCTTATTTGGTATCTTTGTTGCAGAAAAACCAACAAGAAGGGGGGATCGAAAACTTGTGCTGTTGAAGCTTCAACAGTTTAATATCGTGTTTGCACATGTACCACTCGAACCATCAAAGCATACTGGCATTCATACATCCATACATCCATACATCCACACATCCACATCCATTTTTGTTTGTTCGATGATATCCGTGTGTATCGGTTATCATTATAGCAACATCGATTTCTGGCAAAAACAACGCGCGAACCTTGACGCTCTCCTGTTCCGTCCAACATCATCATTATCAATCGCCATTGTCCTCCTTCGACGGCGGAGAGAAAAAACGCAGCCAACTGCTTCAGCCGAAACAACTTTCGATGGTAATTTGTCATTATTTCATTGCCGTGCTACTAAAATAACCCTGTCCACACTCAAAATTTATGTACTGTTTCGCTTTTTTCAGCCTCAGCCGCAACAGCTACAATAATAATAATTAACCTTGGTTATTTTTGCGTGGTGGGAAACCTACGAACATAGAAACAAAGCTTCGAAAAAGAAGAAGTAACCATTTGTGAAGAAGATCGAAAGTGAAAACTGTGTCACTTGGTGTCTGCTTGCCTTTCCTCTTCATTTTTTTTGTTGCTACAAAATCACTTGGATGTTTGCCTTGTTTTAGGGTGGTCAGCATTTCATGCTTTGAAGATTGTTCATTCATTATTTTATTTGGAATTGTCGTTTTGATCATATTTCGATTACAACACACCAACACATCAACTTTCTCGAAGAACAAGACAAGAATTTTGGACAAAGATGCCTTCATCTAAACACATCAACTACTATGGATTTTTAGGATTGTTGGTCTGCGTAAGTAAAGCGTTGGGGCTGATTTGAGATTTGGATATTCATACAGATTCTGTTACTAATTATAATCATCATCATTATGTGCTGTCGGTGCGGATGTTCATCTCTGGTCGTACAGTTGGCCACAGCCGCCAGTTTTTTCATATTGCGCAACGTTGATTGTGGTATCGGGGCCGGAGAGAATTATGATAAATTACAACCAATACAGATTGCCGGAATTATCACCGGTGGTGTTTTGTTCATATTAGCATTTTTCAATATAGCCAATGTCTTGTACGATATCAAGATTGTGTTCTTTTTGGTTCGTATATTGTTCTTAAAAATATGATTCAATTTACTAATCCTAATCCGATCGATTATTTCTAAAATCATCAGGTGGTGATCGCCATACTCGGCGTGGCAGGTGTATTATTCTGGGGCGCATACATTGCATTCTCACAACCTTGTAGCAATTTTGCCGGTGTCAACACATCACTCTTGTCCAAGAATGCATTCGATGCTGGCGATACTAATCACATAATCGTCATGGTAAGAGGATTCAAATCAATCAATTGAACCATTTATCCTAAAATTTTTATTTCGGTTCTATTCACAAATAGTTTTTGGACATAATAGCCGGCCTAATGTTGTGCTCAATGGGTTTTACATTCGCCAAACGACTTTGAATTTTCCTTTGGGTACCAACCAACCAACCAACCAACTTAAAACCAATGATTTAATCCAAAACAAAACATGCAGCAAAATGAAAATTATTTGATTGATCGATTCTTGAATTTTTGTTTTATCTACAATTATTATTATTATTATTATTATTATTATACAGGCGCAAGTCGGTTATAACGAAATTTGAACAGTCTAATTTCATCATCGAGAAAACCTCGAATAGGCTTGACTCAGCTCCTACTCAAATCTATTGTAATCAGAAATCGGTTCAACCCCCATGCCAAACAAATGGGTTGGCTTATCCCCGTTATAACGACGATAGTAGGGTTGATTTTTTAAAAAAGCGATGTGAATGAGTGATGTAAAATTAACCAATCACGATTCATCTGGTTCGAATAACGACGGCTTACAATAATGACACAAAACAACTATATTATACTGTCCACTATACTGTCAGTCACCCATATTGTTCAGGCCCACTTTTTAACCTATAAAACACAAAACATTTGTTGGACCCTATAATCATCAAATCGAATTGAATTATGATTGGATATAAAACAAAAAAAGCCAACTCTTTGCTGTTGTACATGCCCCTTGTTTAATTGGTGAATGGCCTTTGATATATCAGGGAAACACCCACACCTACACATATGCGCACACATGCACACATACTAAATACGCATTATACTCAAAAAAATACGCAACCGGAATCAATTAAAAATTCGCAAAAAGAAACCAAGAAATAATTTTATTATATTATAAAGGAATTGTGACAATCATGAATTAAGAAATTGATTGATTGATTGGTTTGGATTGATCGATTGTTTTTTCATTAATCAATCCAAATATCAAACTTTTCCGGCGTAGTTGTTTCTACTTTATGCAGATCAATATGTTTGACTTCTGCCAACTCTTCCAATTGTTTCAATGGACTTCGTTTGGATTTTGGGGATTCCGTTTCCAATGGTCCATCATCATCATCATCATCTTGTTTTTTTGCATCTTCTTTTTCTTCCACAATCACTTTTTCTTGTTCGGAAGCTAGTGTTTGCTGTGGTTGTTCATAAGCGCAGGCATTTTTGCTAGGATCAAAAATCGTTTTTGGTGGACATTCAAAATCATACGGATATCCATTAACACATTCATGGAATTTATGATGATCCTTTTCGTCCGGATAGAAGCCATCTTTTTTGTTTCTACAATCAAACTTTGATGTTATATTGATGGGTGGATGTACGGTTGGGCCATTCGGATCATAATCGCATACTTTTCTAGCCGAATTGAACACCAAACCGTCTGGACAGTGGAACTTGAATGCACGATTGTTGCTGCACTCAAAAAAGCTGGTGTTGTCTTCGGGATCAGCAAGAATCGTTCCTTCCGGTTGGCCCTTGCAAATTTCAGAATCTGTCTTGTTATTGTGGTCGGCCTCTATCAAAGCAGGAATTTTTTCATCGAGCTGATGCATACCAGCCAGCTCGGACACCGGCAGAGCTTGAGCTGAAAATGAAAAATTTGCCGATAAATCAAACCTGAAAAAAATATACCAGTTTACCATTGTAGATGATAAAAGCGGACAGCGAAAAAATTAAAACCGGATTCATGGTGGCTGTTGTCGTTTTTTGGCTTATGATGTTGGCTAAATCCAATCGATCGAAACGATTGATCCAAATGTCTTCCTTCGATCGAACTTTTAAACACTTGTGTTTTGCAGTGGGTGTGAGTTTAAAGGATCCGATATCACCAGTATTGATCACACTGAGATCTAGTAATAGGATCTTAACTGTAAACGTTGTCATTATCGAATTTACTCCAATCAATCAATCCATCGATCCATGGGTCCAAAGCTTTTAATATTATTATTTTCCAATAGAATCTTATCGCTTTTCCGTCTTCAAGTGGTTTCATCCTTATGATTATGGCTTTCTAAATTTAACGATCTTTTTCAGAGTCATTGTTTTGATGCAGGTACAATTTCGGAATTTTCCCCGACTCGTCTCCGTCTTGGATATTCAATCTATTTTCCTTAGTTTCCGATTACCGTTGTCCAAATTGTTTCGAGGAGGCCACATAATTTTCCAGATTGGAATTCGATATTCTTTCTCCAAAAATAAAACCAAATCAATTATCTGCAATTAGGTCGACGGTTTTGTATGGGAAATTCATTCATTCAATCGATTTATTAGAGCTCGCGCCCGCCTGTACAATCAACCAAAAATATTCCGGCCTAAAAATTCAAATTCTTTTTTTTTCGTAGAACTGCTGCCGCCATCTATG
This sequence comes from Amerodectes protonotaria, assembly GCA_025882695.1. Classification (NCBI taxonomy): domain Eukaryota; kingdom Metazoa; phylum Arthropoda; class Arachnida; order Sarcoptiformes; family Proctophyllodidae; genus Amerodectes; species Amerodectes protonotaria. Next base: position 35,284 of record JAOZJS010000193.1, on the reverse strand, counting down.
GGCACAATTACGATTACAGCCGAAAAACTTAGAAAATTTATTAATTTTTTTCTTTGATTTTAATTCTCCAAGAATGTTTTTTTCTCCAAACAATATGCTTCCCATTTTAAGCGGTCTGTGTGTGTGTATTTATGAATAGGAAGTGGGTGTTTTAAATTAACTGGTTGTTGCCGTTCTTCTATTTTTTTGCGAGTTTGCGATTGGTTCTGGGCAGGTCTCACCATTAAAAAAAGAATGTTTTACAAAGTATTTAAGGCTATTATTTAAAAAACATATTCGTGTTGGTGTGAAAAAGGATGGGTTTTGCGGGCATGTGTTGAGTAAGAAAGAAAGAGTGTATCGATTCTCCGAAACACTATTTCGGGTATAATATCAATGACAAGAGATAGAAATCGAAGAAGACAAATAGAGAAAATCAAATCGAAAATAAGAAGGAAAAACAATAAAAATAAAAAAAAGAGTTGCAAATGATGGAAATACCCAACAAACATACAAACACACTCAAACCAGCAATCAATAAAGAAAAATAGAGACAAGGATAAAACAATTTGTCATCAACAACAACAACAACAAAAATTATCATCAATGTTTGCAGTGTCTGGAGGGGCAATATCATTTAGGGCGTGTAAGATTAAATAATTTTTTTCAGAATTGATGGAGGGAAGAAAAAGAGGAGCGGGAAGAATTCTAGGCACCAAGACATGAATAATCAATCGATTTAGAAAAAAAACAATTTGTTTAGAAATTGTCGCTGTATGTTTGTATGTTTGTTTGTTTGTTACAAGTTGATTGTGTAAGTATGAATTATCAATCAACTAATTAATTGAATGATTAATTAATTATTGTTTTATGTGGTCAAAATGTTGTTCCTTCTGGTGGTTGGTTTAGTTTTGCATTGTCCTTCAATGTCATTGCTCTACGAAGCTCTTGCAGGATAGTTTTGATGGAATAATTTCTTTGCCATCGATTCAATACGGAAATGGCGCGTCGTTCAACCTGGAAAAAAGAAAACAAAACATAATTCTTTAAAATATGTAACCAAAACAATGAAATTTCATAAATCCGCTATTGACTTACAATACCATTGGAATCATTAACACCGCTCATTTTGATTTTAGATATAAAACGAACGTTTGGTGGTTCATCCGGATAATTGTTACCGCATTCTATTTTGAGACTATAGATACGATTTTCATATGGTGTCTGGGTCAAAACAAAAATACGATTATACCAAACTAAAAACACGGTTATAAATTTACCCTTGGTGGTCCAATTATCATTCCGGTCCAATAGGTCAATGTCATATCCTTATCATCTTCTAGGCCCCATGATATTGTACCATCGCCAACACCTTTTTGACCTTGGTCCAATTCTTCCAGGAGACGAAAATTACGTGGCACCACAACACCTTGGTAAATCAAAATTAATTGTTATCAACAGACATTGACACTGTACGGAGATCATTTTAACTTACCGCCAACCGAATTCATTGTTCTCTGGGTGAAAACCACAGTACCAACAACAACAACTAGTTCTAAGTACAAACAAAGTATTGGAGCAAAAAATTATTTGATTTTTTTACTTAAAGATTTCAACAAAAAGAAATCTTCAAAAGATTGTTTGTTCAACAACAGCAACAATCCATACGAATCTTTTACAATTTAAATGATGATAATTATGAACGGATTTAAGCTGAACGGCTGAGTGGTGCTCACAGAATAGAATATTTATCATATATCCAGGAGGATGAAGGATCCACGAAGAAATTTGGTGAATTTTGCCACAAGTAACTTACAGACAGCACGCAACGACAGACAGAGAGGGACAATAATACACGAAAATGAGCAACAACAATGCATGTGTGCGTGTTGAAGCCGGCGCCTTCACCCATTTATTCGGGCTATTCATAAAAGAAATGACGCGGAAAAATCCAGAATCAAACAAAAACAAAGTCATTTCTGGGGGTTTTTAAAGATTATCTTTGCAAAATTCCCAACCCTTCTTTATGAAATTATCTTTGCGGTGATAATTGGTGTTCACCATGAGCATTTTGACTTCGGATGAGCCAAACAAAGCGGTGAGTTTGGTGAAAAAATTGATCCAATTCAACGTTTTTCTATCGTGTTTATCGTATTTGGCTGGTTTGGGACTTTTCGCCTTTCTGATCCATGAACCAATGAAAGCATCGTTTCATGATAATTCTCTGTTACCTGGCTTAGCTAATCGTGAATTTGTTGATTCACCATTGGCCGAACGATATCTGGAAGAATTGAAGAATATCAGTGAAACATTACCGAAAAACCATCTACCGTTGGATTATCTTAAAGCTCAATTTGAAAGTTTCGGTTTGGAAGCATATGAACATCGTTACAGTTTCAAATATCCTCTAAGTTATGATCATAATCGAACCTATGATGGAGCCAATTTTTATGCAATATTCAGAGCTGCTCGTTCCACTTCAACCGAATGCATTGTCATCTCCAGCCCATATCGTTCTGGTAATAATCCCAACGAATCAACTCTACCATCCATTGCTTTAATGCTATCGTTGGCAAAATTTTTTCGAAGTATTTTAGATAATTAACGGAAAAAAAGAATTACAATCATTAAATATTTGTTTTTTTTTATCCCAAAGCAAAAAACTACTGGGCCAAAGATATCGTTTATTTGATTTTCGGCGACGAACTTTTAGGCATTCAAGCGTGGCTACAATCTTATCATGGGATGCAAGGTCACAATGATTATCTTGAATCTGAAGCACTACAAGAAAGAGCCGGCGTGATTCAGGCAGCGTTAAATCTGGAACTGAAATCATTTCAACCACCTTTCCTGCAAATTAACCTGGAAGGTTTGAATGGTCAACTGCCCAATCTAGATTTGTTCAATGTAGCTGTTGAGCTATGCAATCGTGAATCAGTGCCGGTAGTGTTCCATGGGGATTCATTCTATGTTACCGAATCTGAATGGGACAATTGGCTCAGGAAAGCGACCACAATGTTCTCGATGATGGCCACACAGGCTACGATGTTGCCCACTGGTGGGCATGGTGTGTTTCAAAAATATGCCATCTCTTCAATAACGTTGGAGGCGCCCGGCAAAAAGTCTAAATTTCAAATGGTAAATGGATTAACGTTGGGCAGATCAATCGAAGGAATAGTCCGATCTTTGAATAATATGATGGAAAAATTCAATCGTAGCTTCTATTTCTATCTGTTGGCTTCGACCAGAAGATTCATATCGATCTCATCCTATATGATCGTATTTGGACTATTGGCCGTACCGCTTGCCTTTCGTTCACTTTACTATTATTTTGAAGCATGGCCAGTCGTGTCCCAATCCGAGAATGCCACAAAATCATCATCATCATCATCATCTGAACAATTTAATTTTTGGGCATCATTCAAGCCTTGCTTCCTAGCACATCTGTATGGCATATTAGCCATTGGTATTGTAACGTTGGTGCTCACTCGATTAGGTCAATCACCAACAAGGTTGATAGGTTTGTTCCAGAATATAAATCTGGAACGATTAGCTTACAGTGTTCTCATAACACTGGCTCTGATCTCGGCTTTGAATCAATTGTTAATGGTCAAATCATTATCAAAATCCAGATGCGAATATTGTCTACAAGCCATGTTGGCACTGCTAAATGCATTGCTTCTATTGACCAGCATATCTTTGATAAACATTTCATTAGCATTAGCATTGACCATCATCTATGTACCATTGTTGACAATAGTGAGCATTCAAGATCATCAAAATCTAACCGCGAAAAAAAGTTCATCTTTTTATCTTAATCGTTTAGTTAAAACATTGAAATTTATTGCTCTATTTTTGATTCATCCAATCATTCTTCATTTGATCTGTTTATCTGTCCTGTCCATTTGGATGGATCCTCAACTGGAAGCTAAATTTTCCACCATAAGTCAGCAAAGTCTTCTGGATTGGTTAGGAATTTTCAGCAAACACTTGCGTAAAGCATTCAATGCACAACCACGAACCGTTTTGAATTTTATCGAAGATTGGTATCTATTTGATAATTGGGCTTTCCCCATTATCACATTGTTTCTCTATCCTGTCTGGCTACAAATCTGGTTCCAGGCTACTGCTCTGGTTGAATAATGATGATTTAGATAAAAAAAAATTAAAATAAACCATCTTTTTATTTTAATCGCAAATTCAAAATGATCAATCGATTGTTTGGGGTACTTTAGCGGTATGAAAACAGACCCATAAAAACATTCCATTCGAATTGTTCACACAACAAAACAAAAAAAAACATCATAGATGTCAATCGATGTTTTGAATTTATCTGATGTCTTTTGTGTGCGTGTGGTCATCATTCATTACAACATTGAATATCATTTAGCGGCATTATTGCCGCCACAAATCCCGACACAAATACCTAAATAGAACAATCGGCTGTTGCTTCAAGTGTGTTGTGCCATCATGCTTTACGAACATCGACGACTACGACCACCACCGCATAAACATTTTGCTTTTGGTGTGTTTATGTGTGCGTCCAATTTGGTTACCATCAATTTGGCTCGCTCTTTCTCCGGACGTTTACAGTAGATGTGGTTGAGTGTGTGTGGTATAATGTAATCAACACACACGGTAACAATGAAGAAGAAGACGACGAAAACGACGATGACGATGAACAGCTACAGCGAATTTTGGAAAAACTAAAATAATAATAAAAAGAAAGAAAAACAGGTTACCTTTTTCTAACTATTTCTCTTTCTCTCTTCAATGTTACTACACTCTCATACAACAGCACATACTCAACTATCAATGCTGCCTGGCTGGCTGACTGACTGAAATTCTCTATCGTGTGGCTCACTCATTCCCTCTATTTCTTCTTCTGTCTAATATCAGTATGCATTGATCATCACCTATCATTGAAGCCAGTCAAAGCTATACCTAAACGAAAATGGTAAAAAATAGCTAATTTTGGGATGCTTCGTAACAGCAACAACAACGACAACAAAAAACAGCAACCACTGTGTCTTGTTCAACCATCCATCTATTCATTGGTGGTACCAAACAACCGCTCTCTCTCTCTCTTTCTTTCAATCTGCTGTTTTGCTGGCAATATCATCATCATCATCATCATCATCACCACCATCTTTATTATCATCATCTTCCATCAATGCTGCTAATTTTTTTCTGGCTGATTTTGTGTAAAACGTTGACGAAAACACATACCAAGAAGGCCTTCTACATGTTTCAAGTTCCGTTGTAATGTTGTGCTGGTGTTGCTGTTGTCCATTTATTATTATTATTCCAATTGAGTCCAATTCAAAGAAAATCTCTCAACCAGAATATCAAGCATCCAAAATTGACCGATCAGTCATTGGATGATTCTTCGAGGGAATCAATTTTTTTTGTGAATCAATCACATTCCAATTTAGAAAAACAACAATAACAAAAATTCCAAAACCAAGTATTCAATGGATGTGCCTTGTTTAGGTGAGTTTACCAAACAAAATAATTTCCTCGCCTAGATCTCCTTGTTTGATTTATTTTAATGTGTCAATATTTGTTGTAAATCTATTTTTTATCGCTTATCATTGCTCAGGTGATCGAACGCGGTGTTCCAAAAAGAAGTCTACAAAAAAAAGTATTGCGCCAGGAAAAATATCAAAAAAACCAAAACAAAACCTCATCTGTGATCAACAGTTGTAAACAACAACGACGACTTCGCTATTTTGTCCTCATCCCAAATCAAATCTTAAATCTTTTTATTGTGTTCATCATCTCAAATTTAATTCTTGTGTGTGTATTATAAAAAAAGTATGTGACAAAAGAAGATTATAAAAGAATCATCATCATTATCATCGAGTTATTTGAAGAAGCTTCATTATTCTTACTAACACCGACGTTTTATCAACACAGCTGTTAAATTTCTCAATGATTTTAGTATTGGACGACGAAAAACAGGTTAAAAAAAGAAAACAGCATTAAATATTGTCGTTGTTCACACCGTGAGCCGTAAGTTATTGTTGTATATGAAAAAAAAGTTTGATTTAATGGTGTCGTCATTATCGTTGTCGATATTGTTGTCACTATCGTTATAGCTGTTGTCTTAATCCCCTAAAACATGCCTGGATTCTGGTGTTGATTCCATATAATCATCATCAGAGTTACCAAGGTTGAAATTGATGGATTCTTCCTAAATTTTTGTTTAATCATCCAAATTCATTTTGTCTGCAAGCCAGATTAGATTTGACCTTTCACATGGATTATCAGGTTAGCTTAAAACTAAATTTAGATATTTAGCTTATGGTTTATAGCTAATTTAGCTTTCAATTGAAATAAACTCTGTGAGACTTGCATTTTCACGACAAAAAAGGCACAGTTACAATGCACTAATTATGAGCTCCTTCGAAATGATCCACATGCACAACCTAATTGTGTTCAGTCGGGCAGAAAAGCGGCCCAATTTTTTTTTGTTTTTACCTCAATCAGCCAGTTATTTTTTTCAAAAAATATTAGCCAAGGATCGATTCGATGATCTCCCGGCGTGGAGATAGTCAGAGATTATTAGTTCAGTGCACTAGTTTGTTTGATTTTCTTTTTGACACATTCAATAAAAAAAAGAAGGGCCCAAACACAATCATTGAACGAAAAATATTTGTTTTACCCAAAAGAACATTGTTTTTCCTCATGCTTTATACCTGTTGTTATGTGTGTAAGTGTGTGAAGGTTCTGTCTTATGAGTCATACATACACCATACCTTTGGGTATATCATTGGTAATAATTGAAGCAATCTTATCGGCCAGCCAAAAGGCTTAATGCTAATATTACCGATGCCTATTGCAATGGACATGTTAGAATTTTTAAACGAGTAAGAGAGCTAAATACTGATGGTGATGATTACAATAATATAATGACCATAATAATTGAATTACAAAAAAAAACTAAGAAATCAAACGATTTTGAGCATCGAAAATAAGGTTATCTTTTTTGAGAATCTTCTAGATCTATAGTGGTCGGCTAATTTGATACTCCATCTATGGGCCATCTCAAATTGAGTGGTAGATAACAGTTAATTTAGAACAGATTTATTTTAGAGCTGTTTTTTGCACACAAAAAAAGAGAAATAGTTTTAAATCATCAAAATTTTATGTAGAAGACATTTTATTTACATGTGAGAATGGAACGCACTTTTGTGTGACCTGTGTACAGTTCATTTGATACGTTTTAGAGAAATGATCGCTTTTTTATTGACAATGATATTTTTAGCAAAAATGACAAATGATGAATGTGTTTTGCTTTGTGTTTAGCTTGAAAATAAAGCTAAAAAACCAGGCGTTTTCTCCTAGGCATATTTTTATAGACTTTTCGTAGTTGTTCAGTTTGTTGGACAAAAAAAATTAACGATTTAAACAAAATGTGTGCTTGTGTTTGCAGAAGGATTAAATTGGTGCTCACACGTACCATCGAACAGAACGACCGTAAGTTTTGCTGTCGCCGTCAGGGCACCATAACAACAACGATAACCGAACCGACGAAAATGTCTACCACAACAACGGTTCCGATTAATTCATCCTCAGCGGTAACATCAAAATCAGCATCGGATAGTAATAGTTATGGCGGAAGTGATAAAAATTATCATCAACAGCAGCGTGAACAATCGACATTATCTTCGACGGTCACGATCAATAATAGAGAAAATGCCAATAGCAGTAGGAATAATCTTCATCATTTGTCCAAAAAAAGTAATAGTAGCAGTGGCGGAAGTAATAATAGCATCCATAATACGAGTAGTTCTTCTTTGGGGGCTAATCATCATCAGCAGCACCACAGTTTCAATGTCACCAGTCATCAACCACTGCCAAATTTGAATCCTTTCACCAATATAACCAATCACCAGCATCATTCGCAGAATCAGAATTTGATTGAAATCAAAAGCAAGGTTTGATTAGCATTTAATTTGATTGCCATTTTCATTAATTGATTGATCGATCATTTTATTATGATTACAGTTTGAAGCTGAATTTCGCCGGTTCTCCGTGCAACGGTCGGAAATAACGAACCTGGAAGATTTTATCAAATTGATTGAACATTTTCATAAATTATTCACAATATCATTTTGTTTGTTCTATACCGATCCTAATCATGGTGATCTATTGCCAATTAATAATGATACCAATTTCGCATTGGCCATCGCATCCGCCAAACCGCTATTACGTCTTATTGTTCAACGTAAAGGTAATGATTTTTGATGATTGATGTTGAATTTCATTTTTAATTTTGCATATTTTGTAGGTGAAAGTTGTGATTATTCAAACAATTATGGCAAGAAAAAAACCAATTTTTTGGGCAACATTTTGCCTGTTGTTTCATCTTCATCGTCCAAAAATCGTTTAGCAATATCGGCACCAGAAGATTTTCGTCAAGTTTCCTCAATAATTGATGTGGATATCGTACCGGAAACATGTCGGCGTGTTCGTCTTGTTAAACACGGGTCCGATAAACCGTTAGGATTCTATATTCGTGATGGTAGTTCGGTTCGAATAACCGAACGTGGATTGCAAAAAGTTCCTGGAATATTCATTTCACGCTTGGTGCCTGGTGGATTGGCAGAAAGCACAGGATTATTAGCTGAAAGCGATGAAGTATTAGAAGTGAACGGCATCGAAGTGAATGGAAAATCATTGGATCAAGTAACGGATATGATGGTAGCCAATTCATCCAATCTAATCATTACCATACGACCAGCAAACCAAAGAGCCGGGCATAATACTTTATCATCTTCATATTCTTCTAATACCATTTCCAACCATCACCCATCTTCAACATTACAACATGGTACAATGACTACGGATAGACATCACTATCATCATAGCAATAATAATTATTACAACCAACATCATCACCATCACCATCATCATCATCATCAAAATTCAGCTCAACAATATACAAATAGTTTGGAAAGATCTGGGCATCGTTCCAAAGTTGCTGATTATTATTCATCTTATCAGCCAAGACATGATTCATCTGCATCTTATCATCAACAATATTTACATCGTACCAGTTCGGATGTGATCGAAGATGATGACGATGATGATGAAGATGAAGTTCGAGATCATATTAATGTTAACAATCATGATAGCTGTAATAATGGCTCCACATCCAATAATGTTACATTGGCAGCTTCATCATCATCATCATCATCATTCACGCCAAATAAATCTACATCGGTTCAACTATTGACCGCAAGCGTTTTTAGCATACCACCACCAACCACCAATGCTACCACAGTGGAATGTATCACCATTGGACCGGTCAAGGGTGGTAATACCAACAACAATCATAACAATAATAATAATGGTAATTCAACAGGCGTGAATTCTGCAAGCAGTAGCAATGCCGATTCCGATATTGTTACATTGTAAATGGTGAATTTTGTTCTTGACAAACATCAGTAACAAAGCAGCATTCACTCTTTTTTTTTTGATTTGGGCAACCACAAATTTTGCTTTCCCTTGTTGTTATGTTTGATTTTTATATTTTAAATTGGTATGTTCCATTCCAAGCTCAATTACGTTGAATGGAACCGCCTTCATTATCATCTGGAAACAGTATCTCTTCCTTTCAAAATGAATTTCATTCTAAACATTTTTCGTTTGGTAATTTCCAAGAACAAGAGCTTTCTTCTGAATGATTTATTAAGCTGACTGCTTGCGCGGAAAAACATCTTAACACACAAAAAATTTTTTGAATTAACGAATCCATTTTTCCTCATTCGAATGTCTCTTTTTTTCTTCTCTCTCTATCTGCACGCTTTAAAAAAAAACGAAATGAAATTGATTAACAATAGATTTTGTAAAATATTTTTTTAAATCTAAAAATAAATTATTTTTTTATCCTGTAATCTTGGAACCTATCAGCCAGATTCGAGGTCCCAGATAATTGATTCCATTATGATTGATTAATTAATGATTCGAAAACCATCGATATCGGTTCATAGATGATTGAACCTTCAAGGATGGTGGTCACTGTTGAAGAACAAAAGCAATCCACGGACTCTGATGGAGCGTGTCTGTTCCTTGCCAATCAGATCCGATCGGATCCAATCATCCATGATATCATAATGCGCGTATATAAACGAATGGGGAAATTCAGCGAAATTTCGTTTGAATAATCATTCGTGAAATAATCACTTTGATTCAATGTTTTAGGGACATGGAATCATCCAAATCGGTAAGTTTTGTAAGGTAAAGTTTGTTGATCAGCCAGAATCAGTGATGGTTTTGAATTGTATTTACCAAAGTGGATCATCATATGTATGGCAATCGGTTGGCTTATTATGATGGGCAATCATCATCATCATCATCATAAGGTTATGGCGGTACCTTATTATCAACCACATCATGGATCATACTTGATGCATAAATATGTGGTTTATCCGATGAAATCCTATAGCTATAGTTATTCTGCACCGCATCCGATTCGAACCTATGCTGGACCACATTATTATCCAAGATATTATTCGAAATATACCCATTCATATCCATTGTATTATTATGGTGGTAAAGGATATTATGATCATGGTTACTATGGATAAATACTGATCGAATCAAATAATGATCTGATTGGTATTTTAATTGGTTTCGATTTGTATTGCTTGTATAAGAATTTTATCAAAATAAAAAGAATTTCATCGGCTTTAGGGTTTTGTATGATTGTTTGCGTCCATCAACACGTTCAATGGTCTAGGATTCATAAATTTTTCCAACAATTCTTGGGTGATTTCCGATCGATCTTTTTGATGTTGGTGAACGATCTTTTGTAAAACTTCAATGATTTCTTTTTTAATCTCGCCGGTAAGCATTTTTCCGCTAGTATAATCTTGCCGTATCTGCTCCAAACGTTCATCGTCTTCCAAAAAATATACAAGATAATTGTAACTAACATCCACATTACAATCGCCACCCTTTAGACGATGTTCATCAACGGTGATTCCACCACCACTAAATGCGTACTTGTTAATCTTGTTTTTGATTTGATTGGGTTTGTCAGTCAAAAATATCGAGTCGTTAGGGTCAGAAGCTGACATTTTGGAGTGAGCACCACTTAGCGCGGGCAAAAAGGTCGAATGCAATAAGGCCGGTTTGTAGTATTTCAGTTTGGGAGCAACATCTCTGGTCATCCGAAAGTATGGATCTTGATCAATAGCACACGGGATTAAACATGGATAATTTTTGTTGCGAAATATTTCCGGAAAAGAAGTGGAGAATGATGGAGCTGCTTGAATGGCCGGAAAGGCAATCTTGCCAATCGAATCAGAATCACCCAAACCGAAAATACCTTTGACCTGATTAAATGTAACCAATCGTTGTATTTTTAAAATGTTCTGATAAAATGCTGGCGATTGTCTAAAACCGAAAAAAAAATCAATTATAAATCGTCTCGCCTTTTTTTACCCAAACAAATACTAACGCAATGTAATTCATATTGGTGAAAATGAATGTTTTATCTACATCGAATCCAACCGCAATTATATCTTTTATGTTCTCGATAGCATGTTTTTTCACATCGTCGATATTGATGCCTCTCCATAGATATTTTTCATCATCGGTCAACTGTATTACCACGGGAACATCAAACGCATCTTGTAGCCATTTGGCGAACATGAACGGTACCAAATGGCCAACATGCAACGAGGAAGATGATGGTCCACGGCCCGTGTATACGAAAAATTTTTCACCCTTTTCGATTTTGGTAAAAATCATTTCCAAATCACGATGTGAGAATATCAAACCACGACGTAGGAAACGGTGCAATTTGATGCCGGGTGGTAATAAAGATTGAAATCTTATCAGGAGATCTTCGGTGATTTTCGAAGAACCAAAACGTTCTTTTCATTCAAAAAGAGAGACTTTAATCAATAAAATAGATTTTGAAAAAAATTCTCTGAAAACGAACTTATCAATTTATCATAATCCGGGCCAGTTTGACTAAAGGAAACATTCCAAGGATCGACCACATCATCATCTCCATCGTTGGATTGTATAGCTGCGGTTTTATCTGGAGATTTCTGATCAGGAATCAGATCATTGTTAGGAGTGTTGATGGTGTTGGAATCACAATTATCAATTTCAGCCATTTTGGATCAAAATGATTCTCTGATCACTGGTTTTTATCAAAAAAAAAAATCTGAATGCAATGCTGGTGACTCGTTGTTTGCAAAATAGCTGCCATATCATGCTTTTTTGAAATCCCTCAGTGTGGAAATAGTTATAATGTGGACAAAACGGAAGATATGCATGAGCAGCACAAAAGCATGCTTATGCGTCAAGAGCAAAAAGATTCTCGGATTGTTTTTTCTCCTAATTCTCCTGATGTTTTAAAAGAAGAAATTCGTTGGTTTGGACGCGGCCAAAATATGATCACTATCATCGAGAAATCACCACCATTCCAAACATAAAAACATGTTCCCATAAAAAAAAAAGAAAAGTTGGACAAAATGCTGAATCCAATTATATATTTGTTGTTTGATTTGATTTTTCAATCTCGGGCCCGTTCCGGACCCAAATCACTCAACTATATTCTATTCATTTGGACAGTTATTTGTGGTGATCTATTTAGATTCTCGTCGAATTGGCTTTTCAATTCTGGAGGTGACCACCCTCAAACATTATCATCTAGTCCAATATCGGGATCATTTGTGGAAGCAAGTAGAGTGATCGATTTAAGTGATCGATTGATTGATATTTATCCCAACGATAAACGTTCATATTTGATCAAATTCTATGCTCCATGGTGCCATCATTGTCAAGAATTGGGTAAAGTTTTTGTTTGACGATTTTTTCCATAAACTTATTCTCAAACCAACAACAAAAAACAGAACCAGTGTGGGCACAAGTGGCTCAAAAGATACACAATCTGGATGCTAACATTGTGGTGGGACGTGTGGATTGTACTAAATATTTAAATGTTGCTAGTCACTTTTCGATACGTGGATTTCCGACAATTTTATATTTGAACTCGCAAAAACAAATCGAATTCCGTGGTGATCGTACACGTGATGATATCATTGATTTTGCTCTGCGTGTTCATGGACCACCGATACGATATCTATCTAGTTGTGATCAATTGAATGATCTAGTCCAGGATGGCCGCCGTGTTGTTTTTATACATTTTGGGCCAGAAGCAGATGGAAATTTCACTCAATTAGCTGCCACGTTTCAAGCATATGATTGGTTTTTTCGTTCATTGATTTTATGCAAAGATTTTCAGCCTGGTATCTATGCATTGAAATCGAAAAATGTTAACGCCAAATTTGGTATGTCGCCATTGTGTTGATCATCTGGTGTATCCTGACAAGTGATTTTTTCGTGAATTATTCCTTCAGATTATGAAAAACACGGAGACCTGGCCCCATGGATTCGACGGCATCGATTTCCATACTATACTCGTTTCACTAGCGCTAATCTTCACATGGCATTGAATAGTAGTGAGTTTTTTCATTAGAACATCAACGCCACTAAGGCAAAGAATCAAGCCAGATGATGAACAAAAATCCGATTCCGAACCTGATCATGCATTCATTGATGATCCATTTACCAAGAGCTTTTTAACACTGATCATGCTTTTTTTACACATAATTACCAAGAAAAAAATCCCGAATTCAAACCATCATCTTTTACAATTTTTCCTTTACAGATAAGGTATTAGTCATAGCAGTGGTGGAAGAACATCGTACGACAGGGAAGCTAGCTGGCCAAAAAAACTTGGCCATCATGAGCTTAATGGAATCAATAGCCTATTCTTTCGTGGATCCAGAGGATCGTTATCTTTTTGGATATTCATCCGATCTGATCACAATGAACTCATTGGCTATTCGTAACATTGATCCGATACCCAATCTCATGGTCTTAAATAGTACAACACTGGTATATTATTTATTTACGGATAATTATAAAATTGAAGAACTTAATCGAGAAAATGTGGTCAAATTCCTTCGAGATATCTTGGATGGTTCCGAACATTTAGTGGTAAGTGGTGATTGTACTGGTCAAAAGCGAAGAATATCTCAATTTTAAAAATGATGAAATATTTATGAAATAATCATATTGAATTCAAGACAATGATATTTTAAGATTTTGAGCTTTTTAACACTGAGAGAAGAAATGATGAAAAATGTTGGGTTTTGTTGTTTAAATGTTTTTCTAATGATCTTTCGTTTTTTCAGTTTCATGGTGGTGACACTTATCTATATCGCATAATTCGTCTCTGTTTCGATACATTCAACACTGTGCTGACCATGTATCAAGGTAATCCAATATTAACATTATTGTTGTTCGGATTGCCAGCATCATTTTTGGCCATCATCGTCTATATGACATGTTGTTCGGATTTTATGGATTCAAGAGAAGATGATCTGCTCGATCTTGATGAGGATTTAAGTATGTGATAATATAACCACCTTTATCGTAGAAATTTGGTTTTATCAAAATTAATTTCTCTTCCCGAAACCCATAGTACTGACAGATCATGATAAACGAGACTAAAGGTGACCCAACCAAGGCCCACCATTCGAGGACCAGGAGACATGACCACCATGATTCCATTGGAAGCAGTATTTCTGATGAAAAAAAATTGATCTCATCCCATCGAATTATGCCAAGATTCTTACATAATTGATATAATCATTGATTTTTTTGTCGATTCGAATAAATCATTTTTTTTTGGTTGAAAAATCAAATCTTTTGCTTTGGTAGTGAAAAATCCAATTTTTAAATTTAGAAGTTCACTTTTTTCCCAAAGTAGGATGGCAGCACTGTCATTAAAAAAAAATTCAAAATGTCCCGCCAAATATCCTTGTGTTTTCCTGAATCTCTATCACCATTGTTTGATAGAATTTCATGGCTTTCCTTTATTATTATCGGACTGATTGATTTGTCGGCCTTTCGATGATATTGTCGAGGATGTTGATATTTTGTCTGTCTGTATAATGACAGGATGTTTTCTATTTGGCTTCTATTGGCAAAATGTTCATTGTTTGTCCTGAACTTCGATTTTTAGTTAACTTTTAGTTAATTTCATTTTTACAACCAAAATGGCCGTCTTTTTTGAATCAGGATTCTTTTTTGTAACAATATTCTTGGTGGTGATGGTGTTGATGGTCGATGCAGATAGTAAGTAGGAAGAGAAAGAGAGAGAGAGAGAGAGGGATGGATAGACGGATAATTCTTGGATCCTTGCCCGCATAGTCTACAACTCCAACTGTTCATTGGCACAAACCTGTAGTGAATGCATTTCCATAGCGAAAGAATGCAAATGGTGTCGTTGGGATAAATTCGATTCTGGATCCAGATCAATCGGTCATGGAAACGGTAGATGTGGCGCCATTTTCGATGAACATAAATGTCCGCCACAATTCCAGACTGATCCGAAACCATCTCAATCAGTCTGGGTATTGGAGGATCGCCCATTTTCGGATTCAATCGAACAAACCGTTCAGCTAAGACCCCAACGATTACGGATCGACACTCGTGTTGGACATTGGACACCGGTTGAAATCGAATTCAAACAGGCTCGTGATTACCCGATGGATCTTTACTATTTGATGGACATCTCCTGTACAATGCTCAAGCATAAGACTAGTGTATCTCGAGTTGGCAGAAAATTGGCCAGCAAAATTCAACAAACCACCAAGGATTTTCGTATCGGATTCGGATCTTATGTGGACAAAGAAACAATCCCGTTTTCCAATTATAAATTTGAGTTGGTCCACCTTTGATCCATATTTGAATTGACCTAATTTGATTCAATCATCTTGAAATCTAGCTCAAAAATCAATTGCAACAAACAATCCATGGTGAACACTTATAGTTTCATCAATCATATGCCATTAAGTGCCAATGTTAGTGAATTTGAGCATCAAGTTCAATCGGCGAAAATTTCCGGCAACCTGGATTCACCCGAGGGTACTTTGGATGCTTTGATGCAAACAATGGTTTGTCCAAGAGGTAATCAATCAATGTGTGTATGTTTTAGATTGAATTTGATTGATTTATATTCCAGAAATCGGATGGCGCGACCATTCGGACAAGATAATCGTGGTGGCCACCGATGAAGAATTCCACTATGCCGGCGATGGAAAGCTTGGAGGCATACTGATACCGAATGATGGTAAATGTCATTTGGTTAACGGCAGATATGTAGCATCCACCATTTACGATTATCCATCGATGTACCACATATCCGAGGTTGCACAGCAGAAAAAATTTAATCTTGTTTTTACCGTAAGCGACCTGGTGTCTCGACAGTATCATTTTCTGTCCGAAGTGATCGGAGCCAACTCCCGGGTGGCCTCTTTGAAGGACAACGACGATACCATCGCAGAGTTGATCGATGATGTCTATCGAAACATTTCCAATCAAATCGAATTGATAATCGAAGAACAACCGAATTACGTCGATGTGGAAGTGTTCACCAAATGTGGCCAACCAGATCAACCATTAAGACATACACAGAGGTGTAAATTTTCCGGTAAAGCTACGATCAGCTTCGAAATCAAAATTCGTTTGAAACGTTGCCCAAAAAATGAATCAGAATCCAAATTGATTCGGATAGGTTTGTTGAACAAGGATGGTACCGTTGAAATTCATATGAATGGTACGTGTCGATGCGATTGCGAGATTCATGAAGCTGAACCAGATTCACCAAAATGTTCCAATAACGGCACATTCTCTTGTGGAATTTGTACCACTTGCAATGGTATTCGTTCCGGGCAACGTTGTGAATGTGATCCGGACAAACCAATCGATCCACGGCGACCGGATGCTCATTGCAGAGCAGACAGTTGAGTTTGGTATTTGATGAATTTTTCAAAAATTTGAAATTTTTCGGTCTGATTCTTTTGAGAGCAGGCAACTCTCGTCCTTGCAATGGACGTGGACAATGCGTGTGCGCCAAGTGTATGTGCGAACCGATGTTCGCCGGACAATTTTGTCAAGAAGATCAATCAGCATGCTATCGAAATGGTTTGAAATGTGGTGGCCACGGTCAATGTGGTGAACAAGCCAAATGTCGATGCGATCCAGGATTTCGTGGTCAGTTTTGTGATTGTCCCCTGTCCAATCACACATGTGTGACCAACCAGGAAAGTGGTGAGCTTTGTTTTGGCCGAGGTGAATGCCATTGTGGTCAATGTAAATGTTCGGTACCGACATCGATGGGACGATTTTGCCAACACTGTGCTCAATGTGATCACCAAAAACATTGTGAACTTCTCCGAACATGTGTTCCAAACTATCGGGGCCGATTTTGTCGACCTTATTTCGATATGGAAACTAATCGAACAATCACTCCAAAATGTGATCCGAAATTATGCCAAAAACAAAGATGGAATTATCAAGTGGAGATGGTGGATAAGGAAACAATTTATCATTCAAACTCGTCGCCGATCATT
Source organism: Amerodectes protonotaria (assembly GCA_025882695.1). Lineage (NCBI taxonomy): Eukaryota > Metazoa > Arthropoda > Arachnida > Sarcoptiformes > Proctophyllodidae > Amerodectes > Amerodectes protonotaria. Next base: position 17,852 of record JAOZJS010000193.1, on the reverse strand, counting down.
GTACCACAAGGTCAGCTAATTTGGTTCCAGGATCAATGTTCACAAATCATCAACGGATGTGTGGTGGCGTTCGATTATCGTCTGATGAAAGCCTCTGAAGAATTTATGGCTGCAGAAACTTCAGCTTTCGGTTTTGACAGTTCTCATTCTAGCCTGGTAACCGCCGCTGTGGAACAATTGGAGCTGAATTTCATCATCAAAAACTTGACCGAATCTTGTCCGATCCGGATCAATATGGTTCAGGTGGCTCTTGGATCGTTTGCTTCGGTAATCTTGGCCGGATTGATCGGTTTGTGCATATTGAAATGTGTTGCCAACTATTTTGATCATCGTGAATACGAACGTTTCAAAAGAGAAATCGAAAAGGCCAATTTTGCTTTGAGCGAGAACCCATTGTACAAAGAAGTGACCAGCCAATTCCGGAATCCAGTGTTCGGTATTCGCGATCGCACATCGAAATTTTTTTTCAATAAAAAATGAATTTTTTTCCAAATTCAATTCTATCCGATTTTTGAAAATAAAGAAAAAATAATCATGCCTGAGCTTATGTCTCTGGGATGCTCTTTCTGGATTTTCCAATCAATCAATTGTGCGTGTATATGTGTGTGTGTGTGTGTGCGGGTGTGTTCAATTATCGATAAATGATGCATGATTAACACTTGAAGAATACAATCCATCCAAGTCCGTTTGCGGATTGTGTGCGTGTGTGTGTTTGTGGTATGTTGGATCCTATTGTAAATGCAGCAAGCATCGGCATTGATAATTGATTGTCAGCAATGGCAATCCAGGGAGAGAGAGAGAGAGAAAGATGATGAAAACAAACATCCAAAACCACTAATATTCTCGACCTTGACCTTAACAATCATCACAACAAGGCCAAGATTCATCTCTTCCTTTCTCTCACCCATCCATGTTCAACACCCAAAACCAAACTTTTTTATAAAAGCTAATGGCTCGTTTTATTGACACGCGTTTCCGTGTTCTGTAAAGGAATAATAATAATAATAATATTGATTATTGCCATATTTAATCAATTCTTTTGGGCGCCAAAGATCCGACGATAGTGGATGGTGCGATATTCAGTTGGCGCAAAGTTGTTCCGACCAAGTGTTGCCATCATCCCAAATTCGACTGTCTTATTTTGGCATGTAACTGTCAAGTGCCAATGCAGGTGTATGTCTGCTTGTTTTAGAAATAGAATTTCCCCAGAAACACTTGATGCAAATTTTTTAATTCTAAAGTGGCTGAAAGATCAAACCAGACTGATCAAACAAAGCAAAAATATCGACAAGTTCAATAAAGAAGTTGTGGATAAAGAGAAGCCGAAAAGCGTAGATAGCGCGAAAAACAAAACAAAAAAAAATAGAGACATCAAACATCAAAGCCATTCCATCAACACTTTGGTGTCCTAGAGCTTCGAGTTGGAACAAAGCTAAGAAAAGTATCGATCTGAAAGCCATAAACCAATCATCAGAGAAATCCATCGAAAGAGCAAAGCACAAAGGATCAACTTTTAATCCAATGACAATGATCACAATGATCACAATGATCACCGAAAAAAAAAATAACTTATAAACCATTTGAATTGATTGACACTTTTGTTCTTCCTGATGAAACATTTAATGTAGATGAGAAAGATGCTTGTTTGGTTTAAGATGATCATATGAAAGTGGTGATGATGTTTCCTCTCTTCATCCCTTTAGTCTATCCATGGACAAATTGATGATGGTGGCAGGATGCAAATTGATTTTCATTTTCGATTTTGTAGCCAACCATGTTGCTGTTGTTGGAAATTTAAACAGATTTTGTCGTTTTTTTCAATTCTAATAGTCTCGATGACTTAATCAAGGATAAAGCTCTTTGTATTATGGTGCATCATCATCAAAATCATTCGAATTCGATCGGCCAGTGGTTTTTGGAAAGGCGCCATGCTGTTTGATCGGTTTTTGGATGCGGATCAGACCAGGGCGTGAAACTGTTCATTCTATAAAATTTGTAAATTTGAAAACAAGCGCGCCAAAAAAGTAAATTGCGCAAATTGTTCCAACTTTTTCTTTCTGTTTGGCACACAGATAAAACGATGCAATGGGATGCAGTTTTGTTTGCGGCAGATTGCGATCCATTTCATCGCATGGTGATGGTGGTCCGTTTCATCACATTAATGATAATAACTGCCGAAAGCCGAAAGACAATGAAAAAAAAATTAATCCAGTAGTGGCGAACCACAACGGCTACAATCATTTGATCATCTCTGTCCCAGTGTGTTGGTGCCTTGATGATGATGAAGAGATGAATTTTTTAATGAATTTAATTATAGCCCATTTTGTCTCTCTCTCTCTCTCTCTCTCTTTTTCTCTCCTATTGATCCATTATAATACCCACGCAATCTATACCTATATTTCTTGTGATTCGCCACAATTCGACCAAAGTTGTATCCAAAGTCACTGATTATGAATCCATGGATCCAAAAGGTTGCAACTTGGTGCGATTGTTTGTTTTAGTGAAAGAATTGTTTTTTTTGAAATTTATAAATCAGATTCCGTTAATTATGACTTGGCGCCCACTGAAAGAATTAAGGTTTAATCAAAGTTTTCAAAGCATTAACTGTCTAAAACGTTTTGTTTTGTTATAATTAACCAATTTTGGATTTTGGAAAACTGATATTGCACACACGAATCAGATTGAAATGCATTAATTATGCTCTTGTTGGCGGCGCGTTGATGGTGGTGGTCTTAAGAAGATAATCATGTACCTTGGCTTAACGCACGATCCAAGCAGCATCTTCATTCAACAAGCATCAATTAAACATTATCCTCTCCATGGACTGCGTTTGGACAAGGTCTCTTTTGCTCAACAACTGTTTGGATGTTTCCAAGATGGATGCTATTAGCGAGAGAAAGATTGGGAAACACCGTTTGGCCCTCGATCGTAACTCTGCTTGTCTCCGACCGAAATTATGATGGTGATGATGGACAACGTCCAGTCTACTTCATCATGTCATCTGGTTACATTTTTTGTTTTTTGTTTTTGATTGATTGAGCATCCAGCATCCGAAAATAACAAGAAGTATACACGAATCCGACCTTCAATCTAGGTGTGATGGAACACCATTAACCGCCATTAACGAAAATTATGTGACAACCAACCAACAGTGGCATTCTCCTGGGTGACGAAAATCCTGGCTGGCTGGCCGACTGACCACTGGTCAGAGACAGGCCGACAGCATTAGACAATTACATGGTTTTAGATTAGGTTTTGTCATCTTGGACAATGTCCAGTAGCCAAATAATAATAATAATGATTGCTGCCGTGGTTGTTGTCGTCCAAAGCGATAAGCACCACCATCGTAGAGAGATGATACACGAGGATAATAATAACTCTTTTTTCTGTTTGCTTGTTCTTCAAGACACTTTTCATTTCAATCATATTGAGGATGTTACGATGATGATGGTGGTGAACAATAGGAACACACACACACACTTTGTCCTCTCTTCACCAAGAACCACCATCAAGGTGGACATCACAAATTTCTCTTAGCCAAACGATTATCTTACGTTGTATGCCTGGACAAAGACCACCACAACCATTCTAGCTGCCATTTTTTTCGTTCACCTTGCCGTTGTCAGGTGGTTGTTAAAGGTGGTGACCTACCTTGAGGTAATCTAAGCCTTATACCTTGACATTTAGCCATTAACCCGAATGATCGGATCTAACCAAAGGATATTTTCTCCGAACAATCCAAATCAATACCTACTTCCTAGGCGGCTGGATCGAGGGCGGGAATATAGACGTTTTACCATGAGAAAATGGTGCACGTGTTTGAATTTAACCTTCACAATGTCATTCAGTAGAATTTATATATTGTTTTTCGTTGATTGTTGTTATTGCCATGACCATCACCATCATCATCAGCCAGATTACCTGGCTACGTTAATTAATTAACGCAATCATCATCATCATCATCATCAACATCACCGCAACGACATTTTCTTAATCATTATCTACGGACAGAATTGTTCGAACAGGTAGCTTAATAACCAAACTACTCTTTAACCTGTTGTCCATTCTTCTTCAAGATGATTACTACCATTATGATTGCTGGGTTTGCCGTGCACGTTGTTGTGGTCGATGTTGGCTGAAAAAAGAGAGAGAGAGAGATAGAGAGAGAGAGCGCGGAGAAAGAGTAGACCTAAGAAGGAAGCTGCTTCCAGTACCGTCAGAGCATCCACGATTCAATCCTATATCTCTTTTTTCATTTTTCAGATTCCGAATGCGCATCCGAAACTAACAACAGCAATATTGATGCGTTGTGCTGGTGTTTTTTTTTTGAAAAAAACATCACTCCTTTGGGATTGGATTGCCCACCACCATCATTGTGTCCATTGATGTATTTGTCTACCTGCTTTGATTTGCTTGCTTGATTGCATTTTATTGTGTGTGTGTGTGTGTGTATGTGGTTTCCTTTCGACGACTTTCACTTGTCTACTATGGCTACCTGTTACCTGTGTGTGCGTATGCGGTGAAGTGCTGTGCTGAATGGAATATAAAAAGACCATCAAACAGCCAATAATACCTACCATCCTTTGTTTTGATCTGATCCGATCCAGTATCATTGTTTGAATTTTGTTTGAATTTTCAGTTTTAAAAATCCAACGTTTCGTTAGTGTGAGCATCGGTTAATGTGTTTGGTGAATGGGAATTTTCGGTGTCTATTCGAAATCTGTTGATTCTAAATCATTGTTAAAAATTTTAATCTGAAAAAAAATTATGAATAATCTTAATCGGAACCAACAACGAAAACGACGACGTCATCGTTCGGGACTGGATCGACCACAATCCAATCAACTTGGCTCGGCTCGATTCTGGTCACCATCTTCATGTTGGAACAACAAGCAACCATCATCTTCTTATTCATCATCATCTTCTTCTCCGTGTCTAGTCTTTGTGTTTTGGGTCACCACCTTCATCATGATCTTGTTGTTAGGTTGTCCACCGGTAGAATGCCGTAATTATGAACATTCGGCTGCTGAATTGGCCCTAACCAATCAGGTGGTGATCAACCAACGAGATTGTTATCCAGGAGAGACGCCAATTTTCGTCCATACTGCTGCCGAAACTCGCGGGAAATATTTCCAAAGAAGACAAGTGATTCGTAGAACATGGGCACGTGAAGCGCCCAAATACAAGATGCGTGTTCTGTTCGTTATGGGCGTACCCAGAGATTTGGCCATTGAAAGATCTTTGAAAGCGGAAGCGGATCAAAATCAAGATTTGTTACAATTTAATTTCATTGAAGATTATTACAATCTAACATTGAAGGCCATTTCCTTGTTGAAATGGTCCTACAGACATTGTGGTAAAAGTCCGTACATGGTCAAAACGGATGATGATGTTGTGTTGAACATGCCTATGCTATATCAATTGGTTCGACAGAGGAAAATTCCATCTGGACTAACCGGACTGGTGATGACCACTCCGGCCAATCGTGAAGTAGGACACAAATGGCATATGCCTGCACATCTTTATCCAAAAGATTCTTATGAATTTTTGGCCGGTTTCTCTTATTTGCTTTCCATGGATAAATTGAAAAGTTTCCTGAAAACCATCATCACATATCCTGGGCCAATATTGGACATTGATGATCTATTCTTGACCGGCATCATAGCCGATTATGGTAAAATAAAACGTAACAATTCGTTTAGGTTCAAATTCTTTTGCGGTACTGATGTTTGCACAATGGAGACCAGTTTGGCCATGCATGCTTGCCCGAACGCCAAGAACAGCGAAAATATGTATCGATTCTGGAAGAATGCCGATCGTCTATCGTGTTACAGGAATTTCCGCCTGAATCGTAACCTAAGAAGACGGCGACCTAGAAGTGTCGATAGTGCTTCCGCTGGTGGTGGTTTTCATCATCTTCAATCCAGGGTAAATCCTAGCACTGCTGCAGATCAAATGGCCGCACAGTATGCGGATTATTTGATCCATAGCAATCAGCTTGTTGGTTTCCGGTTCCATCAGTCATATTGATCTTGTTGACGCCCGCTGCCATACATCTTAGTAGATCCTTTGAAAATTCAAAAAAATCCGATTTCAATGATTGTTCCTGTTGATTATTTCAATAGGCACCCTTCAAAAACTGCCAAAATTCTTCTCTTTTCCCTTTATTTTTGGTTTTTGCTCCTACTGCCTCCGTTCGATACATTTTTCTGAATTATCCGCCCGTTAATTAATAGTAATTTGAATTTTTTTTGTAATAATTTTTTGCTCTGCTTGTGATTTTTTCGAAAATTTTTCTTATTGTCTTCAATTTTTCGATTTTGTTTGAAATTAAAATTTAAATAAAATACATTGAGGTCTCGTTTTGTTATTTTTATACTATTTTTAAGTGGTGCGATTTATTTGACGCCTATTTAAACCGTTTCCCTTCTGATTGGTCTAGTGATGGCTAGACACACTACAAACAGCAGAAGAAGGTGTGTTCTTCTCTATGTTTGTTGGTAATGTGATGATTTGACATGATGAAGAGACCCACTATAAACAGCAGAAGGTGTGTTCTTCTCTCTTTCTGGTGGTAATGTGATGATTTGACACGATGAAGAGACCCACTATGAACAGCAGAAGAAGGTGTGTTCTTCTCTCTTTCTGGTGGTAATGTGATGATTTGACACGATGACGAGACACACTATATACAGCAGAAGAAGGTGTATTCTTCTCTCTGATTTGTTCAATGTGATGATTTGACATGATGACGAGACACACTATAAATAGGAAAAGAAGGCGTATTCCTCTCTCTGATTGGTCTTTTCAGACTTACTATGTGCACATAAGCTTGACGCTGGAAGTGTTAAAATTTGGGAGGGTCTAAAGGCAACACACCGAGATTGTCGTCAACTAGATTAGTTGATGAAAATACAATGTTTTACTTGCAATAACTGAACACAAAATTCTCAAATATTTAAAATCAAAAAATTTGGCATTTCGGAAATCCGAAATTTTGAGATTTTGAGAATTGAGATTTGTTGATCCAGGAGTCAGGCAGTTCATCCAAGATGACAAGATAGATTTAGATTTTGGCTCAAAAACCTCGATCCTAAAAATATTTATTAAATCTTATGGATTGGATCAAATAGAATTTATTGCAAACACTTGACAATTATGGAAATGTATTTTTTTTGGTACTCGACCCTGTTTTAATAGATTGATAATCACTAGTTATGGATTCAAGTATTTTTCTTTAGTTTTCCCGAAAATGTTTGTCATAAGATGATGATAAATTTTAATAATTTAGATTGATTCCATTCAATATGCTATCCCACTTAAATAAGATACATTCAATTACAATCAATTGATTTTCATCAAAAAATCAAATTTTAAGTCCGAGGAAATGCTTTTTGTACTAGTCTACCTGTCGTTTTTTCGCCGGTTAATTTCTATCTACAACAAGTGCCAGAAAAATGGATCTAAAACTGAAAATTCTAACAATCATGGCGGCAACGAGTTTTGTTATGCACCAAGTTCAAGCTGGATCAATTAAATTCCAGAATTGTAAGTTTTTACCAACACTCAAACGATTCAATCTGTTAAACTTTTGTGGGAACCGGAACAATAATTAAAATTCAGGTGTGGACTTCTATTCTGATCATCAATACGTTTTCAACATATCATCGGATTATTGCGGTGAAAACCTTTGCTATTTTCCCATAAATGTTACAGGAAATATGAAATTTGATTATAAAATCTCATTCGAAGCGCCTATTGCATCAGAAAAAATTTGCAGCATTGTTACCATCATAGATTCTGATATTTTCTATTCAGATCATGAACTGTTTCTTGGAAAATATGCTGTTGGAGAAAAGTATACTTTAGATCAGGGCTTCTCAAACTTTTTCCATCGCGACCCCCTTGTGATGAAATTCCATTTTTTTTTGAATGGCAGAAGTAGGGAAAAATTTTGCTACGCGACCCCCTTTAAGGTCGCGACCCACAGTTTGAGAAGCCCTGAGCTAAAAGAAGCTATTGAAAGCAACGATGGCAAATGGCGATATACAACAAGCAAGCGGAATGGATTTGCATCGCGATTCGCATCGATGATTTTTCAACCCGTTTTTTTATCATCATTATTAGTATTAGTATTATTATAGGTTTTATTTATAGGCCTCTCCTCTTTCTTCATAGGCCCCTCCTCTCTTTATAGGCTCCATAGGCCACTTATAGGTTCCGCTTTTTAAGTTTGTATTGGCTAATGGTGGAACCATATACGTGGGGGCTTTTAGGGATATATCGCTCCCTAGCTGACTCCCGGGATCCCATATTTCTTCCACTTCTTCTTCATTCGGAATCCAATTCCAATCCCCGAAATAAAAAATGGAATTTTCATCACCACACCCACCCACACACGCCCCCACACACAGGTATACCGTTATATACAGGGTGAGCCGCTTTGGTAAAAAAAAACACTTAGCTCCGAGAATTCTGGATTCCAACAATCCCGTTTCCAATCACAGTGGCAATCAACCAGAATGACATGGATTTATTTTTTTTCTATTTTTTTCTTTTTTGATCGGAAATCGATCCAAATGGAACACTCGATCTCAGCTTATGGTGTGAATTTATTTTTTTTCGTTGGTTGGTTGGTTGGGCCCAATCGAAGAGAACCGAGGAAGCAAGATCGATGAGCATCGTTATTAGATGTGAGATTCTTTGGCTTTAGTGTGTTTTGGTGGCCTTTTTTTGGGGTTATAAAATAGATTAGATCGTTTACGCCTACGACTTTGGCGCCTATCTTATTCCGTATGGCATGGCCAAAACGTATGGCCAAAGGGCGGCAGCCATTTTTTTGGGGGGTGGGGTGGGGGGAGGAGCTTGACGCCCGGATTCTGCTTTGGCTTCTTCGTTCATTTTCATTTCCAACTTTCACTCTTTCACTCTTCCACTCATTCACTCATTTCTCTCATTTCGATTCCGATGAATTTTATTATGATTATTTGAATCTAGCCAACACTAGACAACAACCCGGGATTCTGGGAGCCATATTGGAGGAGGCCACCAGACCACAAAATGATACACATCATCCACATCATAATCATTGTATCAAACCAAAAAAATAGTTCCTTGGGGTCCTCCTTGGATCGTTTTTTTTTTGCTTCTTTATTATGAACATCATGACCTATATATATATGTTTGGGTATATTATGACTCCGGGAGCGATATCTATCCCGCTGTATCCATCTGTATCTTTGTATCTGTATACAACCAATGTTCGCAATGCCGACGGCGGCCCCCACACACATCCATCCACATACGGCGCCTTTTGGATTCGGCGAAAATATGGTTCGATAGCGAGAGAGAGAGAGACGAGAAGAAAATATTAAGAAAACAATTCATCTTTGGTGGTGGTGGTGGTGGAAAATTTTTTTGGAAACAAAACAAAGTGAAACGGGACGAAACAAAACGAAACAAAAAAAATATAAGTTTGAATTTCGATTGCCGGGCCTAGATGAACAACCACCAAAACAAAAAAGAGATCAAGTGAAAAAGCAAAAAAAAAATAGAATAATAAAATGAACAATACGAGAGCGAGAGCGAGAGAGACGAGAATGCGAAAAGAAACAAAAGAAAGAAACAAAAAAAAATAACGGAAAAATAACGGAAAATTGGACCCGAAACAACAAAAATAGAATAGCAAAAAAAAATTCGATATATTCCGGTTTTGGTTCCCGAAAAAGAAAAAAATATTGATAGGTTTTCTTTTGTGTTGGTGTGTGTGTGGCTTCAATGTCTATCTATTTGGGATATTCGGATATTGCTTTCGGATATTTCGGATATTTTTCCCCGGATGATATTATTGTTTTTTCTTTGGTCTTGGTGGTGTTGGTTCCAATCAACCACCACCGCCGCCGCCATGTATTTATCATCTTCATCATCACCCGAGAAAAATCCTGAAAGAGTAACGTCATTTGTGGATGTGTCCCGGAACCAAGGTCCACTATCCGGGGTCTACCATCTGTCGGTCCAAAGAATCCCACCCAGAACACGATAGCCAATTAGTCGAGATTGTTTTGTTTGTTTTTAGTTTCATTTTTCGGGGCGTTTTTTTTTTGGGTTCTCCCCGAGAACGATCCAGGGATCCGGGAGCCATGGGAGTCTTCGATTTTTCTGGTGATTCCGCTAATTATTATTATTATTACCATCATCATCTGGGTTGTTCGGGTCTTTATATTGGTTCCATCGGACTGGTTTTGGTTGCGTTTCAAGCTGATTCAGCACAACCCGCCATCACCACAAACACCACGACAAAAAAGCCAGTTTTTTTTAATAAAAAAATAATAATAATTTGTTTCCGGTTCCTGGCGTCGAATCCTGGCGTCTCGGAGTCTCGTTTTCACTAGAAAAAAAATACGAGAATTTAATTGATCGATCCTCAGATTGCCAGCGGTTGATCTAATTATTGTAACGGTGTTGTGGCTAACCACCGCCACAACCAAAACGGCCACAAACAGCCAAACGGATTCTGGATTCCTTTTTTTTCAAAAAAAAAATTCGATGTTCAAGAATTTTGTCCCAGAACCGATTGGTTGCAGGATTCCGAAAAATGTTCCAAAATTCCAAAAATTTATTCGATTTTTAAATACCCACACACAAAGAGGATCACGAGGATTCACCACCGAGGTGTGTGTATAAATATTGACCATTGGTATTAAGGGCCAGTGTGGGCGTGTATGTGTGCCCAGTGTGTGTGGGTGTGGTCCTCTAATTCTGTTTTAATTGTTTTCCCGGTTCGGCCTAGTGGGCCTGACTTGGCGGAGTTGAACCCCCACTTGGGCCGAGATTCTCCGGTGCCAAATCGGGTTGCCATAAATTTTCTGCTCGATTCAAAAATATAATAAACTTGGTGCGAGATAGAAAAATTGAAATTGAATTCATAATCCAACAACACGTCAAAAAGACATAGAGGGGACACGCCCATATACTCCTACCCGTTCACACAAAAAATTGTTGGTGGGCGTGGAGGTGGGCGTGTCGGACAATTTCACAATTCCCGTTGTTATCATTCTTGTTGATGATGACAATGATGATGATCAATATAAATTGGCTTCGGACAACAATGTGGGCCGCCATAAGTGGACACTGCAGAAGTGTATCGCTACTTTTTCTTCTTCTTCTTCATCGTCGTCTCCTTATTATTCTGGTTGCCAAAGCTTTTTTTGATGAAGAATCCCAAAAGCTTAGCTGGCACATATTTTTTCTTCACACACCAGCACACGGATACCGACACCACTCAAAAGTTTGAGATCCCCAAAAACCAGGAACCAAACGAAAAAACAAAAACAAACTGCCCGGTGACAATCTGACACAATGTGTATTGTGTTTTCCGGGAACTAAAAACTGAAAACAAAAGGTTCGCTCCGAAAGTCCCAAAAAATAAAAGACCAAAGAATAATGACGATGGAACTTCCAGGAACCGAAACCCGAAAATACCCGAAATTCGGGACCCGAGCAAAATTCGCGAAGAGAAATCGAAAGTTTTTGAAAGTCGAGAGCCAGCTGTGATGACCCGAAAAAAATATAATATATTTACCGGGAAAAAGTTTCCAAAGTGGACCACGGTCCTGGAACGACAAAACAATGATGATGATGATGATGAAGATCGAGCCCGTGATCGTGATCCAGATGAAGATCTATTTTTGTAATAATAATAAGAAGGATACTGTCAGTCGGTTGGTTCCAATTGGAACCACCAATGGGACCAGCACATCGGATCGGTCATGTTTTATTATTATTATTATTTGTATTATTAGGATCTTTGGTCCTAGTTATCGAACGTGTTTGTTCACGTTTGGGTCCGGGTGACAGAAACAGAACCGACAATATGATGATGATGATGATGATGATTTTCATTAGCATCGTGCATCGGGCAACCCTTTCGGCCCTAACCATTGATGGTTCAGCTGTTCAGCAGAATCAATAATTAAATTCCACACAAAAAAAATTTGAATCCGAACCGGTTCCTGAGGTTCAAGCTGGGCCCAAGCTGGGCCTAGCCGGGCTGATGCTGTTGTCCTAAATATTATGTAACACCTGTTCCATAATGAGTCAGCGAAAAAATATATTTTCCCGCCCAGAAAATATAACGGAATAACGGGAAAAACAGATTGCCCATGCAGGATTCGAACCGAACGGAACACTGCGAATTTCAATCATATTCCCAAAAAAAGAGCTGACTTGGGAGGCGGGGTAGAAGGCGTGGCTTGGGCGCCTATAATGAATTCTCAACCAACCACACACACACTTTATAGGGCCGATTGATTTCAGCAGGGATTTTGCGCCACCTTCTGGCGTACCTTTGACGTTGCTTATTAGCCATACAATTGCTGGGGCGGCGAGGGAGGGACCAACCAACCAACCACTAGCCAATGAGAGAACGAGAAAATCAAAAGTGTCATCACACTTCACCGTGAGTGGCTGTCGGTGTGCAAGTGTGTGTGTGTGTGTGTCTGTCTCTGTGTGTACGTGCGTGCGTGCGTGCGTGCCTGCCCTATAATAAGCATTTATATAGTTCACGGATAGAACCTATAAAACGGGGCGTTTTACTTTTTAAATCAATTTACAGCGCAAGCAAAAAGCCCAGATGATGATGATGATGATGATGAAGTTGAGAGAAATAAAAATGATTTAATTTTTAAAACAAACTATCTCACACTCATTCGCTTGTTTAGCGTTACAAAGTGGAATAACGGGGGAAAAGAGGAGGAGGAAGAGGATACGGATGGAACGAAAAAAAAATGAGAAAAGAAAATCCCAAAAGAGCGTGATGGCGCCCGAGAATGAGTGCAAGTACGGGCGTGAGTGCGGGTGAAGAAACAAAACAGAAGACAAAAAAAAATTAAATTTGATTATCGGAAGACAAAGAAAACGGTTTTTCGGTTTTTTTTTCTCGGTGTGTGCTGCTGCTGCTGCTGGTGTGTGTGTGCGTGAGCCAACATTTTTTTTTTCAAGAGAAAATCAAAAATCCGAAAAGAAAATTCAATACCCGAGAAGTTGTTGTAGTACAACCACCAGCAAAGTGGAAAGCCAGCATAAATATTCCACATATTTTTTTCATCATCTTCTTCTTCTTCTTCTTTGGTTTTCAAATTTGTGAAGAACAAAACGAAACGAAACGAAACGAAATACTGGTAATAATAATAATAAGCTGCAAGAAGATGCCAAAGAAGATGCTAAGAAGAGAGATGTGGCAAAGATTCTCGGCACAAAATCGGCTCCGGTGTGTGTGTGCTGTGGTTGTAAATGAATGAAATACCGAAACCGAATGAAAGAAAAAAAACCATTTTCATCGTTCATCGTTTCAATTCCATCCTAACCGCCGAATCTTTTTGCAAGAATTCATCCTGACGGCCGCATCTTTTTTCCCCTCTTTTCTTTTTGTTTTTTGTTTTTGAGCCAACCTAACCAAACCTGACCCCCGCCGAATTCCAATTGGGCCATGATTTTTTTTCTTCTTTAAAAAATTCTCTCTGGTCCGTATGGTTTTCACGTACACACAACAATTCCTAACCTAACGGCCAAACGGTCTAACGGGATCTTGGATCTTGGATGTGTGTGTGTGTGTTTTCGATTTGTATTTATATTTATTATTATTATTATTATTGTTATTCACAATCTTCTTCCTTTTTTGAATTGCCATTGTTTGTTTGTTATGGTCAATCGGAATCGGACGTTCCCTCCCCCCAATGGGATCCACATTTCGCCCCTCCCCACCTCATTCATAAATGGCGCCCGGATCCTCGGATTCAATGTCCAACCAAACAACAAAAAAAAAAAACTTTAAAGTTTTTTTCCAAAAAATAAAAAAAAATATGAAAAATATGAAAAAGTATGAAACACACACACACACATCCACTTTTGGAAACCTCGATGGTCAAGTATACTTTTGGAATTTTGGTACACACCCAGACACACCCACACACGCATATTTTTGATGACTCGAGCATTTATATATTCTTCACGAAAATAATAAACTCCACCATCACCATCACCAACAGAACAGGGCGGGGCTTATAAAGGTGGTGGGCGGTACTACTGGTGGTAGTAGTGGGACGAACCCACCAATACTTGGCCATATGGTCAAGTCTTTTATATTTTTCGTTTCGTTTCGTTTCGAGGATGTTTTGTGCGTGTGGGTGTGTGTGCGGTATAAATAAAAAATCAATAGAGAGAGAGAGAGCAAGAGAGGAGGAGGAGGAGGAGGAGGGGCCCGAGAGAGCGAAAGAGGAGGAGCAAGATGCAGCAAGAACAAAAAAGAAATTGGGCGGACAAACCCGCCTATCTCGTTCTGATTCGAGCCCAGCCAGCTCCCGATGATGGCTCCCATTCATTCATTCATTCATTCATTCATTCCTATGGATGGTCATGGTCCTATTCGTGTCATGAATCATAATCACTGCCACATGCACATCAAACTGCACACACACTGGGAACTGGAACTGGAACAGCCAAAAGAATTTGTTTCGGGTATTTTAGGTTTTTGGTTTTTTATTGTTTTTCGCTCTCGCTCTAGTTTTCTTGTGTGGGTGGGTGTGGGTGTGTCTGGCTTGATCCAGGAACAAGAATAGGAGAGCGAAAATAATCTTGGATCCCGGAAATTTTTTTTCTTATTCTTATTCTTCTTCTTCTTCGTCTTCGTATTATTATTTTTTGTATTATTTTTTGGCTATCCGCTTTCCATTCGGTTTTGAAACAAACAAAAAAGTTGAAGTTGAACGAAGAAAAAAAATTTTGAAAGTTTCTCTCGATTTTCTCTTATCAACTAGTCTCTTGGTGGTGGTCAAGTTAATTCTTCTTGGTTATTTTGTTTCGGTGATATCACTGATAACACGGCCTAGCTCGGATTATATTCTTGGACATCCGGCCCACAAGAACACACACACACACACACGCACACAAGGCCGTTTGGTTTCAAAGTTTCAACCAAGGCTAGGCGGGCCCAGAATGGAGCCAAACACACAATACACAATGACAATGTAACGAAAAGAGAAAAGAAAAACGAAAAAAACAAAAATGCTCCCGAAAACAACATTGATGCGTTGCAAATTGGATAAGTACGTGCCGTTCCAAGAAGTTCCAGAAACGCCGTTCTGTCCCGCCAAAACAAAACAGTTATAATAAGAAGAATTTGAACGGGCGCGCGCTCCAGAAATAGCAACGCGCCAACAACAATGAAATGGAGATGTGAAAAAAAATACAATAATAATAATAATAATAACAATGATTATAATAATGGGCGGCGAATCTAACCGAAAAATCCGAGAACTAAAACAGCCAAGCCTAACCTAGAACCATAGAGTCGTATGGTTGGTTTTCCTGCTCGATTCCGGGAAATGCAAAGTGTGAAAACAGACAAACAGAAACAAAATAACGAGAAAATAAAAGACAAGCAAGAAGATAAGAGAATAAGAAAATAGAGAAATTAATAGACGATAATTGAATTAATTTTGAACCACCCTGTATTATCTCAACACCCTGTACCACCCTGTATCGCCAACGCCAGTTTTCCTCACTCTAGTAATAGAAAGAGAGAGAGAAAGAGGAGGGGCAAGTGGGAGGAGCTAAATTGAAATTTCAACTGTTCAACTGTTCCTAGTAGTTCAACGTAGTTCAAGTCTAGCAAGTTGCCTGCACAACGTCACTTTTATTTTGTAGCGATGAAAAGAGAGAAAAACAATCATCGCAATATCACGGGTTTATATCATGGGTCTGCCCTTTTTCCCGCCCAGCTCTTGCGTGTGGGCGTGTGTATGGGCGTGGTCTGCTGGCTGGCTGTTTATCATAATTATTATGAACCAAGATGGGGTAGGGCTTCAAAGAGTTAATAATAATGGAAAAATTGAACCAGAACCAGCCAACTTAACCCCCTTGGATCCGAATACGGCTGGCGCGAGAAAAAGTTGCAAAAAAAGTACCAAAAGTGAATCGAAACAAAACAGAACAGAACCGAACAACAACACAACTTCAAGCCATTTAAATTGAAACACACCGACAGACACACATGGGTGCATGTGAGAAGAAATGGTTCGGATGGCGCCATGGAGCCCGACGAAAGAAAGCAAAAAGGAAGGAAGGAAATCATTTCATCATTATCGTCACTGTTTGAAAGGGTTGTCGGTTGCTATTGCTATTGCTATTGCTGCTGCTGTTGGCTGTCGGTTGCTCAGTTTGGTGTTAATGATTGTGATAAATATTGACAGAATTGTTGGGCGCCCTAAATGTAAATTTGATAAGATCTAATTCATAATGATTTTACCTGGGGAACCAACACCAAGAATCTTTGGCTCCAAGCCAGAATCTGTGCCAAGAAAGAATGAAATGAAATGAATAGGAAAGGAAAGGAACACACAATACACACACGAAGACATTGGGAGCCATCGGGAGCCATCGAGAATGGGGGCAAAACTGTTTTTTTTGTGGGGGGAAGGAAACGTTTTTGGGCAAAAAAAAAAGTTTTTTTCTTTTCTTTTCATTTCTTCGCGTTTCTTTACGTTTCGTTTCGCTTTCGTTCGTTTCGTTTTTTATTGTGTTTGATTGACACTTTGTCAATGTACTGCACTATGCGCTCTCGCGTTGCCTATAAACGCGCTGCTATTGGTTCTTTTCATCGCCACACGCCCCGCCTCCTTCGTCTTTGAAAAGATGAAGGAAAAATATGGAAAAGTTCGCTGGCTGGCTGAAAAGAAAAGAGGCAGGGCTTTGGACACCGCATCATTGCCTGCTGTTGCTGCTTGGCTGCTTGGCTGGCTACATTCATGTTCATCATCATTGATTTGGGGGAGGCGCATATCATCATCGTCATCATCATCGTTCACGTTGTTGCCTTTTATGAATGTGAACATAACAGTTTGACGATCGTCAACCAATCGTCATTCATACAGCCAGCCAGTCAGCCAGCCTGTCCAACGGAAAATATCGACCAATCAAAATCAAGCTTCTTTTATTCACGAGTCCACGACAGGCATCTGCTATTCTGACAGCTACTGTTGAAATAATAATGATGATTGTGATGATGATGATGATGATGATGATGATGATGATGATTAGGTGGAGGAGGAGGAGGAGGAGGAGCAAAAGTAGGAAAAGGGCGGAGCAAAAAGCAATTACGTTCTTTATGAATGGGAACCAAAAAACTTTCACTTACAGACATGAAATACGAAAAACTTTTTTTATGATTTTTAGCACGAAATAGTATTGATCCGACACACCCACTATCGATACGCCTACAGATACGCCTACCACCACACCCACCTCCATATAAATACAATTGAATTTTTGGGGTTTTCTTTTTTCGAACACTTTGAACACACACACGAACACACAGGCAAATTGCTACAATCTGCTAAAACTGTGCTACAAGTGTGTGAACATTTTTTTGGGCAAACTATATTGTGCGAGCGAAGCGAGGCGATTCTCTTCCTGGAAGCTGAAAATCCTATCTGTACGAATATCTTGACTTCCTAGCAAGGAGATAAATAGATAGATATAACGAACCCCGCCCACCTAGAGCATCCGGAGTCACGTGAACGACGTGTGTGTGTGTGTGTGTGATTTCACCCAAATATTTTTTTTGTCGTTTTTGGTAGATTGATCGGATTGGCCTTGCTATGGATTCTGACATTCATTATTCGTGGATGGACATCATCATCATTGTTGTTGGCCAATGTTTTCGGATGGCGCCCAACCAGGATACTCGACCATGATGATCAACCAACCATGATCCAATACCCGTGACCGGTGTGAATGAACGGAAACAATTCGGGTCTACCGCTTGATTGAATAATCCCAGAAACAAAAAAAAGCGA
>JAOZJS010000192.1:0-63666 GCA_025882695.1 Amerodectes protonotaria | reverse complement strand
TCGCACCTTTGGTCACTGGAACAATATTTTGATTAAAGATATGCAATTTCTTTATTAAAAAAAGCCCAAACACTCGATACTGAAGCATTCAAAGTGTCTGATTATGATGATGATTGTTGGATTGGAAACCAGAGTTACCGGAGTTTGATTACCATTGAAATAATTAACCAGTTTAATCATCAACACTGATCATCATTGGTCCCACCTATTTGTTACCATTCTTTCTAAGCATTACTGCAATTTTCAATTGGTCCAACTTAACAGATCGTAAAGATCGTGGAGAAAATTTTGGATTTTTTCTTAATAATTTGAGTGCAATTGTTTGCTCATCGGTCGGTAGTTTTTTTTACCATTGTTTGTTTCCTAAATGCCTGTTTACTGAAAACCATCTTACTGTATGCAAAAACCAAAAATGCTCCCAAAAAAGTTCGCTAAATTCCTCACGATCGTTTTGATCTTTTTACTTGGAAAGATCTGTGCAGAAGATACAGCAAAGACTTCGCCTGCTACAACAAAAAGACCAGAAGCAACAATCTGCTCAATATGTAAATGCACCGAAGAAAGAAAAGAAAGTGAATTCCATGATGTAGATTGTCGAAATTATCATCTCATTAACAGAATACCGAATGCTAAAGATCTACCACCGAAAACCAGGTATTTGTATCTAGCTAAAAACAATATAACTGAGCTGAAAAAATTCGAAGCAATGGACGATTTAACTCATCTGGACTTGTCAATCAATACAATGGAAAAAATTGATAATTTTGCTTTTGAACCATTGAAACAATTGGTGTTCTTGGATTTGAGCTTTAATTCACTGAAAGAGATTCCCTCAACCTTGTTTGAAGGACTTGGAGAATTACAATATTTGAATCTATCTAGTAATAAAATTGAAAGTTTGCCAGCGGATCTGTTCAAAAGCAATACTTTCTTGAATAATTTGAATTTGGCCAATAATCCGATATCTTTCATAAATCCTGACACTTTTTCTTATCTAAATGAATTGCACGTTTTGAGTTTGGCATCAAACCGAATATTTTCCCTGCAAGATGGATTCTTCAAGCACACTACGAAATTGCAGAGTTTAGATCTGTCCTTCAACCTTTTTCCTGATGTGCCAAATAAAGCACTAAGATTATTGAAAAATTTACAAGAATTAGATCTGAGCGGTAATCCGATTCAAAATTTAAATGAGAATTCATTTCTTCAATTAAAATCATTGATTGAATTGAATCTGAACAAAATGCCATCGTTGAAGAGGATTGAAAAGAAAACATTCTCCACACAAAGAAATATGCGATTCCTGAACATTACTGACAATCCACACCTCTCAACGATCAACGAACATGCATTCTTGGGAATGTTTGATAGTAAAACCATTGTGATCCAAGAAGTTCGATTGCGTAGAAATTCATTAAACAGATTATCGGATAAATTATTACCATTCTGTAAGGAATCATCATTGTTGATTGGCTTATTAATCAGAACATTCTCTTCACTCTGCTTCCAGGCAATCTAACATTGGTGGATCTGAGAGCGAACCCTTGGCATTGCGATTGTCATCTACATTGGATGCAACATTGTCCCGGACCAAAAGAATATCAAATCGAGATATTGTATGGATGATTTGAATTGTAAGAATCATTGATGAATTACAATGAATCTTTTTTCCCATCACTTTAGATGCTCACAACCAGTATCTTTGGCTGGAATGGAAGTGGTCGTTGTACCCAAAGAACAATTTACTTGTCACAATGCAAGACATACACATTATCTATTTTTGGCAAGCATGTTTTTCATGACCGGCTTATTCTTGTCCGTCTTTATGTTGATATTCCGTAATCAGATAACGAAATATTATGGTAGCCACAAAAGAAGAGAAGGTTCCATTTACTATGTTCGTGCACAATCCGATGCCGATGTGGGTGGACCGTAAAAAATGATTGAAGATGAAAATTTGTTATTTTATGGCCTAAAGAGTTGTTGAGATTAGAATAAATTTTTGACAATATTTCAAATTGGTCTTTTTGCTAAAGCATAGATTAAGAATGGTGCAAAGCTGGCAGTTTAAAATTCAAATTTAGCTAGAATGCAAAAGGCTCAACGCCATCTAGGATCGAAAATTATTTCTACAATGTTGATGACAACAATCAGTCCATGAAAGCCATGCTTTTTTGCAAAATTTTCAATTTGTAATCATTTAAAGAAAGAAATCATCTCCTTTTGATGAAAATGTCGCTGACATCCGATTTGCTGGACATTTTCGATGAACTTGGTTGTGCCATTGTTCAGGACATTAATCTGGACAATGTTTCATTGAAGGATATGTCGCTTTTACTCAATTGGATCTCATTACAATTGCAATTTTTCGCCAAAACAGATTCAATCATCAATAAAATCAATGGTTGGCAAAAAATTTCTATTTATAACATTCGTTTTGATTAAAATTCCTTCCTACAATAGATGAAAAATCTGATCTGGATGCTTTCAAAATTGAATTGAATTCGCTGCTAAAGGAATTGGGCTCAATCTATTCCGATTCTTGTTCGATTGAAAATGACATAATAAAACGGCAATTAATTTTACACAGCTTGTCTGGTGATCTATTGGCTGCAAGAATCAATTATGTCCGAAAATTTGATGAAAACTTGGACGTTTTTACGAATAAATTGAATCCTAAAACCGATATCAAGATCATGAACAATTGTCTTTCGATATCAAGCGATCCAAATAATTTACAACAGTATTTTCAAACAATCAAAGAGAAGTTGAATAAAGGTTTATTGAAATGTCAAGAGGAAGATAGTCTTTTGTTACCGAACAATCAGAAATTGAACGAACAACAATGGAACGAATTGAAGAAATTGAACCAAAATTTTCAAAATGAATATTCCATTCGCCGGGAAATGTTGTTAAGACGCGCCGATATGACTGTCGATTCATTCGGCTGGAATGACGACGATTCTCGAAAAATTGATCAACAAACAATACAGAATATTTATAATGATAATCGTAAAACATGGTCCATTGCACCAAATGTCACCCTATCACATGCATTAGCCTCTAGAAGTTCTGATTGTGATTCGTTGATCAACAAACGTATCAGCATGAATCATGCTAGTTGTCTGATTCAAACACCACAGATTGGTAAAGCTAATATTGGTCTTCAACAGCGTTTACAGCTTCATAAATTTTTGATTGGATCGGTACCGGATCGTGGTGGTCGACCATTCGAGCAACCACCACCTCCTAAAGAAACGTTCGAACAACAAAGATCACAAAGAGATGGCCGCGGCAGAGGTGGCGGTGGTGGTGGTGGCCAAAGGGGTGGTCATCGAGATAATCGAAGGATACAGCAGCAGCAGCACCAATTTCAGGATCATTACCCACCAAATCGTACTGTTCATTTTGATGGTGGTGGTCGAATTCAGGGTGCTGGTTGGCAACAACAACAAAATTATCAAAATCAGGATTACTATCAAGATGATTACCGTCAACAACAACAATATGGTCAAAGGGGTAGAGGCCATCACCAGCCAAGAGGAAGAGGCGGACATAGAAGTGGTGGGCGTTTTAGAGATTATTATTAGACAATAAATTTTATTTCAATGTTTATTTCACCAACTTATATAATTCGAAACAATTCAAAATTTAAAGCACAATCAATACATGCTATATTGATAGTAAAAAAATGAAACTCGCGACACCTATCGGTTTTGTTTCGTCATTTATTTTGCTTCAAGCTTGTTTTCTTGTGGCATGAGTTTATTATTATTATCGTTGAGGAAAATACCATTTCACCAGCACACATGCCTGGCTGCCTGCTTGAAAGGCAAGCAGTATAATAATCAGGAAGCAAAAAAAATAAGATATATCCATTTAGTCGAATAATTTTTGGCATCAAAACACCATCACCATTCGAGTACAATAGGCTAATGTACAAGAGTCACGTAGACTCTGTAATCGAAGCAAGATCCTAGAGAATCGAAGCAGAAATGACATTTTATCAACATAAACAAACATTCAGCTATCGTTGGGAACAAGTAGCCATCGCATTTTGGAATCGCTATCCAAATCCATACAGGTATGGTCATAATTTTTTTGAAATTATTAGAAAGTGGAAATTTTCAAATTGTTCATTTAAAAGTAAGCATGTGCTCACCGAGGATGTTGTGCACCGGGCGGTGAATTATGACGGTAAATTGTTCACAAAACGTTTGCTAATGAAGACCAACAGTGCACCAAAATGGACCGAACGTTTTCTACCTGCCACACATGTTTTCATTATTGAAGAATCGGTGGTAGATTCCAAATCAAAAACATTGACAACCTATACACGTAATATTGGCCTTAAACATTTAATGTCTTTGGAAGAGAAAGTGGTGTATCGAGCGGACAAAGACAATAAACATTCGACCGTCTGTGAACGCCAAGCATGGATCAATTCAACATTTTATGGTCTTTCATCAGCCATACAACGTTTGGGTCTTGAACGTTATAAACAAAACATAAAAAAAGCATACAAAGGTTTCAATCTTACATTGGTGGCACTATTTGATGGATCAAAAAACAAAACAGAATGCAATAAGAATATTCCATCGTTCAATCCGATTTTCAAGGAAAAACTCAAACAAGGCGCTTCTAAAGCAAGCGAATTCGCCAAATCCAATATTCCAATAGTGATCGCTGCGAATGATCAGGAATAACTTGATTATACACTAATTATATTGGGCCAAAATTGCAACTTTCACAGGTTCATTCATTTTTTGTTACAATTTTTTTCATCATCATAATTAAAATAGCAAAACAGCAGTGCAAACAATGAAGTTTTGATCTATTTACACTGATTCATTTTTCATTTTATATACCTTTTTTTTCTAATAATTATTTTACTGAAAATTATTTTGTTTGTTGGTTTGTTTAGACCGTTGATTAAATTCTGTTAAAATCATCACGATTCTTTAGTTTTGTTTTTCAAAATATTCATTTGCTTTCTTGGGGTTGATTGTGGGACGATTCGGTTCCCAATTGGCTGGACAAACTTCGCCATGTTTGTCGGTATATTGAAATGCCTTGATTAATCGAAGTGTTTCATCCACTGATCGTCCAACTGGTAAATCATTGATTGTTATTTGCCGAACAATTGATTTAGGATCGATGATGAACAAACCACGCAAAGATACGCCCGCGTCTTCCAACAAAACGCCATAATTTTGGGAAATTTTTTTGGTAATATCCGACAACAAAGGCAGTTTCAAATCGCCAAGTCCACCTTGTTTTCGTGGGGTATTGCACCAAGCTAAATGACAAAAATGCGAATCAACAGAAACACCAACCACTTCTGTTTCGAGATCTTTGAACTCTTGAAGACGATCACTGAATGCAATTATCTCGGTTGGACATACAAAGGTGCTTAAAAAAGAAAAAAATTTTGGATAGAAATAATCGAACGAACGATGCACAAAAACTTACAAATCCAAAGGATAAAAGAAAAGGACCAAGTATTTTCCTTGAAAATCAGATAGTTTAATCTGTTTGAATTGTTTGTCAATTACTGCCGTTCCATTAAAATCTGGTGCGGGTTTCTGCACCAAGGCCGACATTGAGCGTCTTTGATTGATTGATGATAGGATTGCCCCCCTGCCAACGTTGGACAAATATAATCCTGGAAAAGTCTTGCAATCGATCGATAATTAGTTTACCGAAATGGTCTTTTCTTCGAATACCTGATGAGCCAAACGTCGCAAAATAAAAGCCATGATGTCAAGGTTATACTCGGCTAAAATTAAAACGAAAATATCTTGAAACACGAAGACATCAAGCACAAAAGTACTCGTAAAACCCAGACAACATTGAAGAATATGTGAAGCAGCGCCATCTAAAATCTCATTGCGAAACAAAAATTGCCGTTGAATCATCTGTGAATTTTTTTCACCCATTTCATTATAATTTGTGCATTGAAGTTCTGATCAGTCAAGTTTTAACCACGCCGAATGGAGACCATAAATCAACAAAATTTTGAAAAAATTGTGCTTTCCACGTAATGAAATGTAAACATTGTGTTTTGAACAATATCCTTAATGTTCTTGTTTTTTTTGTATTAATAGTCCACTGGTAAGCATTCTGTTCTATTCTGAAAATGTTCCACAATGTCAACAGATTCTGGATTTCCTGGATGAACTTGCCGAACAAGATGAATTCAAAAAAATGAAATTTTTCAAAGTAAGTTTGATTTAAATTTTTCTAGACGAAAAAAATATTAACAGTTTCAATTTGAAAGATGGACATCGATACTAGTGCCGAATTGACTAAAATGTTTTCGATCAATTCTGTACCGTCGGTGATTATGTTCCGAAATGGAAATGAAGTCGACCGTGTTATCGGCGCCGATACCTCTATGATAACTCAAAAATTAAGAAAAATTCTTGAATCTGATCGTTCTATCGAGCAAAAATTGTTGGAAATAATAAATCGTCAACCGATCATGGTGTTCATCAAAGGAACACCACAACAACCTCGTTGTGGATTCACCAGAACATTGGTCAATCTTTTGAATGAATTAAAAGTAAATTATGGGTCATTTGACATTCTCTCTGATGAAGAAGTACGACAATCTTTGAAAGTCTTTTCCAAATGGCCAACATATCCACAATTGTATGTAAAGGGAAAATTTATCGGAGGATTGGATATTGTTCAGGTAAAACTAGCGTGACTATCAACGATCGAGGTCGGTTAATTAATTTTCCTTCAAAAACAGGATCTTCATGAAAACGGAGAATTAGAATCAATACTTTCGGTTTGATTTTTTTCCTGGAATTTCCAAAAAAATAAAATAAAATAATTTTGCGATAAATTATTTGTGAATAAATTAATTTTTAAATGTCCGGCAGATGTCGCCCTTTTGGCGAAAAGCATGCCGTTGATTTGCCAGGTTTGCAGATTTCGCGTAAGAATTTTGTTTTTCAGCCAAAATGCAAAACGATGATGTTATTTGGAGTGTTTTGACCTCGTCTAATTGTTCTTATAAAATCAAGTAAATTTGTTTGCAGATAATCCTCATAAATTTCAAACCGTTTTTTAATAACTTTCCCTTTTTAGGACCAAAACCCAGAATTTTTGTCGTAACGAATACAATGTTTCGGGATTATGTGGCCGGAAAGCTTGCCCATTGGCCAACAGTCAGTATGCAACTGTGCGAGAAGAAGAGGGTGTTTGTTATCTTTACATAAAAACCATCGAAAGAGCAGCATTTCCCTCTAAATTATGGGAAAAGGTTAAATTGTCGAAAAGTTATGCAAAAGCTTTGGAACAGATTGATTCGCATCTGTTGTATTGGCCCAAACATCAAATTCATAAATGCAAACAAAGATTGACCAAAATTACCCAATATCTGATTAGAATGAGGAAATTGCAATTACAAAACCCTAAAAAAATAATCCCAATACATTCAAAAGTGGAACGGAGAGAAAGGAGAAGAGAAGTGAAAGCTTTGATTGCCGCTCGTTTGGAGAATGCAATCGAAAAAGAACTCCTAGAACGCCTTAAGAAAGGAACCTATGGTGATATATACAATTTTCATCAGAAAGCTTTTGAACAAGCCCTGACCGATGATCAAGGAATGAAGGATCAGGAAGAAAAAGAAGATAATGAATTAGAATTAGAAAAAGAATTAATCAGCGATGATGATGATGAAGCAGAACGGGAAACAATCGAATACGTAGTGGCAGATGATCTGGATAAAAGTAGTGATGATTCTGATGCAGATATAGAAGATATACCAATCGTGGTTGAGCCTAAAAAAACTGCAAGAAGCAAGAAGAATCCCATATCCAAAGCCAAAAAACCAAGAGTTGAAATCGAATACGAAAATGAATATGATCAACCGTCTACATCGAAACAGAATTAAATTAGAATGAATATTTAATGCGGATCCAAAGTAAAAAAGTATGTCATAAATTTCTGTCATAAAAAAATGTCCAAGTACTTGGAGAAAACAATAAATATAGATAATCCAAAATGCAGGCACCACGATGTGAGCATGGTATGATTTGTGATTAATTTTGATTTTGGTCAAATGGAAAAAAATCTCAAAATAGATTGGAAGAAATCAAGTTAAGACACCAAAGTAAATCAAAGGGTGGGTGTATCCAGGAAGCTCGTCAAACTCGATCACTGTTACTTTGAAATTCGGATAATGCTTTTATTGGTGCAATGTTTCGTTTCTGTGAACCTCGTCTAACTTTGGCTCGTATCTCTTCGGGCCTTTCTCGTCTAACCAATGGTTTCTTTTCTGGTGCTTTCATTTTCCAAACGAATATTGGGTACTGTGGTGGCGATTCGAAAATTGATTTAGGACAAATACTTGTAATAAAAGAAGAGTTTTCATCTTACATTCAATTGTCCATTGATTCTGGGATATTTGGTGGAAGCTACATAAGATGATTTGACGGTAAGAACCACTGCGTTCATTAGATTTTTAGCTGCCTGAATCAAACTGGTCGCAGAATCGAGCTAATAATAGAATAGGTTAATAATCCAGTTGACTATGGTTGTGGATGATACCTACCCCAGAAACAATAAGGTTACCGGAAATATTTTGAACATCCGCCTTCACCTTGGAGGTTATGTTCAATTGATGGCAATAAAGATTGATCATTTGTAGATATGCAATCAAGTCTTTTTTGGTGCTAGATTCTGGACATTGTTCAGCTATTTGTCTGGCAAACTTATCCAATTTGGTACCGTATTCGGAAATTTTCTTCGCTGCATTTATAACGTCCATAGTGATTTTCAACGGGCCTTTACCTCGAGTAAAGTCTGTCATCTCCATCATGATCAAACACATTTGTTTGGCAATGACAATAATATCATTTCCGGTATCATCCCATTTGGCAACTTCTTTGTCGAACTTATTTTTCTCATTACGGAATGTTTCTACTTGTTGTGCGATCTTTTCCTTCTCTTCTTGAGATACCAGACGATAAGCATCCCGAGCATTGTTAATTCCATGGATTTCTGGATACTCATCAAAATCCGTATGGATACTCGCTACAAAATGATACAAAATACATGATTATCATTCATCTAACATCGAAAGTATAACACCATAATTACATTTAGATCTTGTTTCGTAAGTATTGTTATCTTCATATTCGATTTCGGTTTCCGAATCCAATTCTTCAACGGTCCGATTTAGTAGAACGGTTCGTCGTATTTCTCGGACACCATCGTAAACCAAACGTGAAGCATCAATGAATTCATTTTCATCCACCTGTTGTTTGGAAGAGCTTTTCAATATTTCAACCGCTACAGAAACACGTTCAGCAAAATTGCTCATTATTTGATCACGAAGACAATTGACGGCTTCGAGAACTCTTTCTGTATAGATTCCTGGCTCATAATTATCCATTTCAGCGCTGACAACATTACAAACTCGGGCTGATCGACCACGAATGGCGCCAGCCGTACGATCCAGAGAGTCAGCATCACCTTCTTGCAATGCCAATACACATTTGTTAACATCTTCCAGGATGTGATTTTCGGAAACGGCCAAAAAGTCGTCAATAGTGGTTATATCGTCCACGGCTTCGGTCAAAATTCGCACATGATTGTTCCAAGAATCTTTGAATGAATCCATATTTTCCTGTGCAACCTTGGATTTTGGTCTAGCGGCCAAAATTTTTGCAGCATTTATGACCTGTGGACAAATGTTCTCGATTTGGCTGGCTGCGAAGCGTACCATTTTGACTCCTTCTTCATTGTTCGACATGCTACAAGCTAAATTGGCCACCTCAACCAATTTGATGGCATGTTCATTGAAAACCACGGCCAATTCTTTGACTTCATTCTCGTCGCCTTTTTTAGCAGCTTCGATCAACACAAGCAATGGAACATTGGTCTCCAAAAATGAATCCGAAACATGATCAATGACAGCCTTACGCAATTGACGACGTAAATCTTTAGTTTTCTGGGTCATATGATCGATGGCTTTGTTTAATGATTCGGAGGGTTCCTTTTTACTAGCGTTTGCCATGTATTCTGATAAAAGATCTTGTAATGCTTGCCGTACAGCATTACATTCTGCAACAATTCTTTCACGGCGTTCATCACGAGTACAAGAAGAATCGGCCATCAATGCAGCACCACTGATGATGCTTTCTAATCTTTCCTCTAATGCTGGTCTGGTTTTAACTTCATTATAAGCTATTGGATCCATGAAAATGCTATCATCGAATTCATCCAAAGCCGATGCAAGCTCACCAGGACCATCATAGATCGAATGTACAATATTGTTGGAGGTTTTACCTTGTGCAACATCACTGATCGTAGTGACTGCTTCACAAACCTGGCGAAAGACAAAATCTCGATTTTCGCGAGCAGCCGGGATTTCCGGATGACGAACATAAACCTTGGAAGCGGTCAAAAGCATCATACAATTCTTTTTCAACACAGCCCTGGCAGCAGCTAAATCCTCTTTTAATTTTGGATCTTTCAATTCTGCTTGTCTTTTGGCCGCCAAATTGATTAATTCGGCAGTGTTTTTGCCAAATTGTTTAAATGATTCCATTAATTCAGCTTGACTTGATGCATTTTTCACTAGATCCAAGTCATTCTCAACAATTTTCAATGATTTCATCAATCGATGCACATCAACCATATCGGCAAAGATTAAAAGCCTGGTAACAGCTGAAAGCAGATTTCGAGCAGCTTTGACCATGTTATTTCTTTTGATGGAAGAACAAGGATCCTCGGCGAATTCTCTAGAAGCTTGACTCATTATCTCTCCAGCTTTACGAACCTCTTCAACTGCACCAAGCATATCAACCTTGATGTCCGGATTTTCCATGGCGATTTCTTCGCCACGTAATATAAAATTTTGGGTGGCTTTCTCCACCGCAGCGACCAATACATGAGCTCTCTTGGATCGGCCTTTCTTTTTCTTGGATGGACCTTTGGTGTTGACCAATGTTGTGACTTGCATGACCAACGGTTCCAATGTTTTTTCCACCGAATGGGTGCGAATTTCCAGGTTCTTCGGGTCCCATTTAACATTGAAAGGTTGGTTGGCACCGTTGACGTTGTTGATACCATTTGTGATCATTTTTGATGATGTTTCACTGTAACATTTATGATCAAAGGGCGATGTTTTTGGAGAATGATTGTTGACAATTGAAATTGACAACCAAACAAAACGAAAAAAAAAAATGAAGAACACTTTTAACAATTTGTTATTGTTGTGCTTGAATAGTATTGCTTGATGATGAGCAATACCACAAAATGTGATACGCGTCGATGTCCTCTTTTCTTTTGCCACAGTAAAACCTGTTATTCAACAAAATGGGCAGGGAACAAGCCACAACTGAATTCAGTTGTCATTCGCGTTACCAACACATTTTTAAAAATTAAACCTTTCATGTTGAAATAGGTTATTGACTATTTGCACATTTTGTCATAGAAAAACATAAAGGACATTTTCATGCGGTGTATTCCATCCAGAAGATTTATTCTTGAAGCAAACCCCAGCCAATTTTCCAAACAAAAATGAATTTCTTCCTACGTCAAAGTTCTCGATTAGCCAGGCAATCATTTCAGGCTATTTCTAGGCGTCAATTTTCCGACGCTACCAGTGGAATGCCATTAACCTTCACTTCTCCATATGAAGTAAGATTATCATCTTGACCAATATCAAAAATATGGCCTTGTTTCTATTACATGTTCGATAACTTTTTTTTAGGTTTTTTACAATAATGCTGATGTCAAACAAATTGACGTGCCATCTTTTAGCGGAAGCATCGGTATCCTGCCGAAACATGTTCCATTATTAGCCGTGTTGAAACCGGGAGTGGTTACCGTATTTGAAAACGATGGGTCTTCCAAACGAATTTTTGGCAAGTGTTTCAGAATTTCAAACCAACTCTTATTTATTGTTTATATTTATCAATTAAACAGTTAGCAGTGGTACCGTTACAATCAACGATGATGCATCTGTCCAAGTGATAGCTGAAGAAGCCGTCCCCGTTGATAATCTTGATGGCCAAGCTGCCCGTGAAGCATTGAGCAAAGCTCAACAACAACTATCTTCAGCCACTGATGATGTTGCAAAAGCCGAGGCTCAAATAGCTGTCGAAGTTAGTGAAGCGATTGTTGCTGCTGCTTCATAAACAACAATAATAAATGAGGAAATGGTCAAAAAAAACTAAAAAATGTAATTATAATGCTTCAACTATGAATATTTTCTTTTATTCTTAGATTGGAAAAGTGAATTTGTTTGCAATGAATTAAAATAAACGTTCGGATTAGATAAATTCAAACTCAAATTCTGATTATGTTTTTTTTTCATTCGTAAAATTGTCCAAACCTTTGATGTGAAAATAGCTTCAAAAACATCAATTTTAGCTCTGGTTCATAATGTTTTGATTGATAATTGCAAATAAATTGTAAAAAATGGAATTTTTCGATCTGATCAAAACGCCGAAACTTGACGGGGTGGTGATGTATGATTCGTTTCAGAAAAAAATTGAAGGAACCCTTTGTATCACCAGCCATCATTTGATAATTTCATCCAGGAAGAATGAATTGAACGAACTATTTGTAATCGTATTTCCTTGGAATCTAATTTGATCAAGCATTATGATCAGAATTTTTCTTTCCACAGTTGCTTCATTCGATGATTGATGTGGTTGAACGCAAACCAAATTCAATTTCAACCGGTGGTGTTCTGATTTTGAAATGCAAAAATTTTCGCATCCTAACCATCGAGATTGTCGGTTGGCTAGAGTTTAATAATATTTGTACTTCTATCGAACTGCTATCCAACCTCAACGAACCAAGATTGTTGTATCCACATTTTTATAATCCCGAATTTACGTTCGTCGAGAATGGCTGGAATGCATTCAAAATTGAACACGAATTTACCACATTGACGCATTTCAGTGATGAATGGAGACTATCAAATGTGAATAAGAATTTTGAAGTTTGTTCCACATATCCAGAGATAGTGATTGTACCCAAATCTATCACTGATGAATGCATCAAAGCAATAGCTCAATTCCGATGTTTGGGACGTTTTCCAGTGTTGAGCTATTATCACAAAGGAACCAAAGTAATGTGTTGGAAGATATCAATTTTGAAAAGCAAAGTTTTATAATAGAATTGTTTCTAATTTTATAGAAAGTTTTGCTCCGTAGTGGGCAACCCATGGTGGGAACTAATTCTAAACGTTGTAAAGAGGATGAAAAACTGATCAATACAGTATTGGGCGTTGGTAAACGTGGATTCATAATTGAAACACGTACGCAAAATCTAGCACAATTGGCTCGAAACAAAGGCGGCGGTTTTGAATTGGAAATGCATTATCCACTTTGGAAACGAGTCCATCGACCAATTGATCGTCATTCCACCTTGTTGGATTCGCTAAGCAAATTGATTGAAGCATGCAATGATAACACATTATCGATGGACAAATGGTTATCCAAACTGGAAGCATCCGGTTGGCTATCACATGTCAAAGATGTTCTTAGTAGTGCTTGTCTAGTAGCTCAGTGCCTGGATCAAGAAACTGTTTCAGTTCTGGTCCATGGTTCGGAAGGGATGGATTCTACTTTGCAAGTTTGTTCTTTGACGCAGATTATTTTGAATCCTGATTGCCGTAATGTTCATGGTTTCGAAGCTCTTATCGAACGTGAATGGCTTCAAGCTGGTCATCCTTTCGCGACCAGATGTAAGCATAGCGCTTATACAATGCCCAGTGCTAGAACCCGAGAACAATCACCAATATTTCTAGTCTTCTTGGATTGTGTTTATCAAATCTATCAACAGTTTCCATGTTCCTTCGAATTCAATGAGGATTTTTTGATTCTGCTCTTTGAAAACGCCTACTCTTCTCAATTCGGAACGTTTTTGGGTGATTGTGTTAAACAAAGAACAGAAATGAATATGGCCAAAAAGACCGTCTCGCTTTGGTCCTACATTAATCGTCCGGAAGTATTGAAAAACTATCTAAATCCATTATATGAACCGAATAATTCAGTTCTTTGGCCATCGGTTGCGCCACAATCTTTGGTAATGAAAAAAAGTGTTTTTGATTCAATTTTTCTAAAGATGTTTTATTATATTTTTTTCTAGGAATTGTGGAAAGGAATGTATTTGCGTTGGGTGATGGATTCAACATCCTCGGACGAGTCTCAATTACGAATAGCGGATTTGATTGCACAAGAATCTGAATTGAAAATGAGAGCTACCAAGCTGCGAAGGCTAGTCAATAATTTGAAACAACAACAGGAGAGATCTAATCAAATTGCATAGATTTTATTAATAGACAACAACAAAAAAATTAATACAAGTTTTAATTCAAAAATCATTACTATAATTTCCATTCCTTGGTGATGTCCGATTCTCTACCATCCGGACAACTGTATGATTCATTGGGCGGTGTGTTCTTTTTAACATTTTCAACTTTGTACGGGATCAAATCCGGATCAATTTGGATGGCTTTATCATATAGATTGGGATATTCATTTTTCAACAGGTCCATCGCTTTTTGCTGGGCTTCCGTCACTCTACGAATACATTTGATTTCTTCTGCTGTTTCCAATCCTTTATAAATGGCCCAAACTTTATAATATTGTCGAATCAATTTATGACAAGTTTCATCTTGGTGATCTTTTCGTTTGTATTCATCCAAATTTCTAACCACATGTGGTGGTAATTGTAGTTCCAAGATTGGTTTCAACTTTGGTGGTATTGATTCAAGACGATTTATTTCTTTTTCTAAACGACGAACTTTACGTTCAAATTGTTTCTTGGTGGTCAATGGATTTACAACTTTCTTTTTTCTCAACGGTGCTGCTTGATTGATGGCTGTTAAGTGTAATGATGATCTTTGACACACAAGTGGAAATAACCATTTGGCAGATGTTGTTATCAACGATTGTAGAGACATTTTTTTTTGTTGAACAGACAACAAACAAACAACTTTTTTTCTTCTATTCCTTCATCAATCTATTCAAAAAAAAAATTGAACCCATAAACAATACTGGACGATATTTATAAAAACACAAGATCAAAATAAAAACAGCCAATAGATGGGAGAGGCATTTTTCCGCAACATAAAAAAAACAGCGAGAGAAGAAACACATTTAAGACGAAAGCGAATGAGAAAGGCAGAGAGAAATCTATTGAAATCTGTTAGCGAAAAGTCATCCGACGCCGTGTGTGTGTATTCCCATACGCAAACTGCAGGACGCGAACCAGCGCACAAATCGCTAAGTTCATTTTTTTGTGATTCCATTTCGAAGTTTGTTTACAAAAAAAAAAATCTATATCCCGAGCGATCGTATCCATCCATCCACCAAACAAATTTTCAAGAGTTTTTATTTGTTCCATCACATCATTTCTGGTGTTTTCCCATTTAAAAATTTAGTTTCAATTTTGAATTTTCAATAAGTGACTTGTGTTCGCCAAAAATTCATCTTGTTTTTCCGAGAAACCCAACATGAATCATCAAAGATAATGAATGTGTGTTACCTGGTTGATGTGTTACAACCGCATCGAAACAAAGGATTTCAACATCAATTATGCCGATTCTAACAAGTAAACCTTCAATCAACGATTATCACGATCATGATGATCGAAAACTGCTAAACAGCTAAGTCAAATTCATTTTTACCAAAATAAACACAATTGGTTCCACCGAAACCAAATCAAATTTGCCAAATACTTGCGATTACCAATCTGATTGATCAGAATGGATTCAAATAGTTATTCCGATTCGATAGATTCCAATGAATCATATGAATGTAGAAATATACTAGGTTTGTGATGTTTGCCGTTGATGGTCAATTTTGTTTCATTTTCATTTTTCTGCCATTGTTCACCTGAATCTTTTCAGAGTCTTTCCGTAAACAAACCATAAAAGCGTCTGATATCAAGTCATTATTAGAGGAACGTTATGCAATCTTATCTGGTTAGTGATTTTTTCATTTTGTATCTTATTGTTGTGCCATGATGCCTCGATTTTTTCGTTCCCATTGTTATATTGTTTGTTTTGATTGTCATCTGTCTTGTCTTCATCAGGCGGAAGAGATGTGAGAGGTGGCCCGATAATATTTTTCCCCTCTCGACAGCCGACAAGTGAAAAATTTAACATAGAAAATTTGAAAATTATCCTCAATTATTTCGCTTCGATACCAAGGTATCTGAATCTGTTCAGGCTGTTTATCATATTTTTCAGCTAATTTGTTTGCTTTAATACTTTGCAAAAAGTGATGAATCCAAAGCAATGGAATTTTGTGTAATAATCGATATGCGTGGAAGCACTTGGTCCACGATCAAGCCAATTTTGAAAGTTTTAGATGAAAATTTTCCAGCCAAAATCCACACCACTTATATAATAAAGCCAGATAATTTTTGGCAAAAACAGCGTACAAGTCTTGGCACCACCAAATACAAATTTGAAGTAATTTATTTTTGTCTTTCTGACTTGTCTAAAATCACATTAATCTTATTGATTTATTCATTCTATTTTGTTTTCCCTAAAAAGACTGTGTTAATTTCGGTTGATTCTCTGTCGAAATACATCAATCTGAATCAGCTAACCAATGAGATTGAGAATGGTATCTATCCGTATGATCATATAAATTGGATAAACTCTCGTATTGTCATCGAACAATTCATGGAACGCATAGCAAAAGTTTATTGCATCATGTTAGGCATGAAAGAGGAACTGAAAAAGATAACCTACACTAATGATACATCAGTCATTAATAGTATTATTGAAGAGCATAAAATGATGAAGAAGAAAATCAGCGAAATTCCTGTGGAAGATGTCGATTTAGAAGTGCAGCAATTATTGGCTAAATTGAGCTATTTCATGCACGATACTAATCTGCTCTATCTGAAACAAACCAAAACCTATAGTAAAGAATTGATAAATAATAAATTTTTCAATCCGGATATTGAAACTTCGATTGCGAAAATATTCCAAATAGTGAATGAGATACATTTGTGTAGACAAAACCTTCTACGATTATGGAACACTAAACGGATCAAATATGAACAACATTTACAATTGTTGCTTTATGAATCTGATGCCAACAAAATGTTGGAATGGCTTAGGAACAACAAAGAGATTTTCATGAGAAGTTTCATTGTAATTGGTAACACTTTGAACGACATCAAAGAATTACAGGAGAAACATGGAGAATTTGCCAATGCTTCGGTAAATGTGTATGTGAACATTACCAAATTACAGCATGTCGCTAGCAATATGATCGATAATGGCCACAATTCAGTAACATTGATCAATAAGATAACATCACAATTGGATCGTTCATGGAAAGAGTTTGCATCCATATTGGATCAACGTAATCTATTATTAACGATAGCTTTGGCATTCTATAATAATGTTGAAGAATATAGCCAACAAGTCAATTCATTTCAGGCATTTTGTGATAATCAAAACAACCTCTTGTCATATCATCATAATTTACAAGTTCAAGAATTAGAATCCATCGTGAAAAAGATGCAAACATATTACGAGAAAGTTTACTATCTTTACAATGAATGTCATTCAAGTAGTAAGAAATTATTAACCCAATTGGAACATCTTTATAAAAAATATAATGGTGACGTGAAAATGAATCATGAAAGTTTCATACACCATTTCTATCGTGATTACAATGATAGCATGAATAATATAATGACATTGTTGCAAAATTTGGTGATCAATCAGCAAAATGTTGATCAAATGTGGCATTTTAAAAAGATCAAATTACACCAAAGATTAGCGTTGGCCTTGTTTCAAGATGATGTTCGACAAGTATTAGATTGGATCAATGTGCATGGTAATGGGTTTTTGAACAAAAATCCTGGCATAGGAAAGAATTATTCCAAAGCGAAAATATTGCAAAAAAGTCACATTCATTTCGAAACGGTTGCTCAAAATACCTACACTAATGCGGAAAAATTGTTGGCTGCCGCCGAAGAATTAGCGCGTACCGGCGAATGTAATGCCGAGGAAATAAGCGAGGTGGCTAGACAGCTTCAGAATCATATCTCGAATTTTGCCAAAAGAGTTGAAAATCGTCGAACAATACTAAATTTGGCTGTTGCTTTTTATACGCTTGAAAAAGATATTAACAGCTATGTTACAGAGCTGAGGAATCAGGTCAACTCATCCCCGTTGGAGATTCCGGAAAACAAAGAAGTCATTGAAAAAATAATTAATAATTTTATGATGCAAAGAAAATCCGTTCACTCATTGATTAACAATGCCATTTCGAAGGGGCAACTTTTGTTGAATGAATTGAAAAACTACAGTGTTTTCCATCAGGAAAACTATGAATACTCAGAAGAATCATTTCATTCGCTTTCATCGTCCATCACAACCATTGAAAGTTCATGTGAAAAGCTTAAATGTTTAATACAGGAATTTGAAGAACTATGGAACAGCCAACAATATAAGCATGAAATTTGTCTCAAAATACGTTTGTATGAAAACGATGCCCTAAACGTAACATCTCAGGCGGAGATTTGGATCGAAAACATACAAAGTTCAATCTATCATGATGAATCCAAACAATTTCATTTGAATTTGACCGATTTGCAAACATTTGAATCCAAACTGGCCAATTTGAATGAAAAATTTACTCAGCTACAGACCATTATATTCGAGTCCATCCATTATGGCCAGGAACTTGATCAGGTAAATTATTCAAAACGGGATGATTGTCATCAAATCCAAAGAAAGAAATATAATCGCATTTTCCCCTCTTTTTTTTTTGGTTAATCTTTTTAGCTTTTAGAGTCATGTAATTTTCGCATCATGGCTAATAGTGAGCAATCGGCACAGGATTTGGTAAAAAAGATCAGTACATTTATGAATGAAAAAGTAATCGATATTGAAGATATCTATGAGCTAAGACGGAAGCAATTGGAACAGATCATACAATTTGGTCATTTTAAAATTAATGCCGAGCAAATTTTCAATTGGATTCGTAATGGTGATTCAATGTTGAAAAGTTCATTTTACATTCCAACTTCGGTGAAAACGGCCGAAAATTTAAAATCAGATCATGAACAATTCCAGGAAGCCATAGAGGTTTGAATATTTCAGCTTAATAATTGGTTTTTTCCTTGTTGGACAACTTTCATTCATTTCTCTTTTTCTCTCTCTCTCTCTCTCTCACTGTCTTTTTTTTTCAGAAAACTCATTGTCGTGCGATTTATTTGCATCAAAAAGCCGATTCTTTAATACAATCCAATCACTACAATTCTGCAGCTATACAACAAATTTCCAATGAATTATCGAAAAAATGGCAAAATTTGATGACACATGCCGAGGATCGTCATAAGCTTGTTTTGGCTTCGATTAACTTTTTCAAGACAATCGGACAAGTTTGTTCGGTGGTGAATAGCTTACAGAATGAATACAAACACGATGAAGATTTTTGTGGTGCCAGTCGATTGACTATAAACAGTGAAACGATTAAAAATTTGGACAACAGTGAAGAATATGCATTATCGTTGCAGATCAGCAAACATCATGAACAAAAGGAAGCATTTTTAAAGGCATGCACTCATGCAAGAAGAAATGCTGAAAATTTTCTCAAATATATATCACGCTGCATACAATATTATTCGCCAAACTATTCGAATGCCACTTATACCAGCGCGGAAAATCGTATAAAATCAATCATGGATGACCTGTTGACCCAAGAGAACAGGGTGCTGGAATATTGGGCCGAGAAAAAGAAACGTTTGGATCATTGTAAGCAATATATTTTGGTGGAACATAGCTCTAAACAAGCTTTGAAATGGATCAATGAGAACGGAATCACTTTTATTCAATCCAAGCAAGTTTATCTAAATGGAGAAGCATTCAGCCAAGAAAAATTCGAACAATTGGCCATAGAGTTGAACAATTTCAATCATTATCTGGGAGAATGCAAAGAAAAAGTTTCATTGCTTAGTCAATTGGCGCAGAATTTGATCCAAAAACGCCATACACATGAAAATGCCATCAAAAAATGGGTAAACTATGTGGAACAATCGTATGGAGATTTCTACAAAGAATTGGATTCATTTCAAAAACTATTGAATGAAAAACAACAAGGACTTTTGGCCACCGACAAGATATATGAAAACTCCATTATCAAGCTGAAACACCAACATGATGATCATGGATTATCGAATACCACAACCAATCTAGTCAAAGATATAATCAGTCAAAATGGTGAGAATAGACGATCGGTAAGGAAAAAAGATTACATCATGGAAGAATTGTTGAGAACCGAACGAACTTATGTTGAAGATCTTAAACTTTGTATCGATACATATTTGAAAGAGTTTCGTTCTTGTGAAAATTTACCTTTGTTTCTGCAAGGAAAAGAAAGAATTTTGTTTGGAAATATTGAACAAATTTATGATTTCCATAAAAGAATTTTCTTGAAAGAATTGGAAAAATACGAACAAATTCCTGAAGATGTTGGACATTGTTTTGTTACGTGGTCATCAAGCTTTGACATCTATGTAGAATATTGTAAAAATAAGCCAGATTCCAACCTATTGCTGGTCCAGTATAATGGATCATTTTTTGAGGATATCAAACAAAAGTATTCAATCTTGCACCCCATCGATGCTTATCTGATCAAACCAGTACAGAGAATCACCAAATATCAATTGTTGCTCAAAGATCTATTATCGTGTTCGGATGACGGTGAAGAAGGTGAATTGAAAGATGGCTTAGAGGTGATGCTTAATGTACCAAAGAAGGCTAATGATGCAATGCATTTTAGCATGTTGGAAGGTTGTGATGTATCGCAAGATCAACTGGGCGAAGTACTACTACAAGATGTTTTCACCGTATTTGATTCAAAATCTTTGTTCAAAAAGGGGCGCGAAAGGCGATTATTTTTGTTTGAAAAACTTTTGATATTCTCCAAAGAAATCCGCGATAGTGGTGGTAAATCGAAATATATTTATAAAAGTAAATTAATGGCACATGAAATCAATATCAATGATAACATTGATAATGATGAGCTCAAGTTTCTGATTTGGACCGGAAAGCTATCACAATTGTCTGATTATAAAATCACGCTAAAAGCTCATAGCATTGAAGTGAAACAGAATTGGATCAAAAAATTGAATCAACTCAAATCCGATACATTTTTGTATTCGACATTTATGAAATCTAAAAATAATGGCAAAACAGTAACACATTCGTCTACTTCAAATCATCCTAATCGTTCCAGTCGGTGAGTGATTTGAAATATTCAAGCATTTTTGTATTTCCTTCCGGAATATTGTTCAATTTTTTTTGTTTCATGCAAAAATTTCAGCGATTTCAATGATCCAGGATTGGGTGAAGATGTTAGCAGTACTACCACCATAAGTAGTAATAATACAATTAATACCAACATGGCTGAACATCAGGATGGTTGTTCGCTGGTTTCCATGAGTTCTGGTTATAGAACCGATAGCGAAAAGGTATTTGTGTCTGCCATTATGTTTTCTGTTAATTTTATTTATTGGAAAAAATATTTTCCGGATCAAATTATTCCCACTTGATAGTTTTATTTTATTTATTATTTAGCAACATTTGCAACCTAATTAGAGACAAGGAGAATCAATTTGTAGCTTTTCCTCTTAAACAGTGTGTGTGCGTGAGTGTGCTTTTTACAAAATTACAGCGAAATTCTGTTAAGCTCTTAATGGTGGTATGTTGTCAACTAATTTCCCTGTTTTTCTTCTCCAGTTTTTGGTTGCATGTTTTTGAAATGCTCTTTTTGCAATTATTTAATTCCTTGCCGTTCTTTTTCTTTGGATCGCTCTCTTATGTTTTCGCATTTATCTAATTTCCCTGTAGGGCAACCCACACACACACACACTTACTCACTTATTTAAAGAATAGAGAAAGACTTGGGCATAGAGAAAATAGGGGAAAAATTGATTCACTGGAATAAAATATGAAAAGACATTATAACCACCATCATGATGTTGTTTGAGGCTGATGGTTGTATTAAGTGGTAGAATGGTTACGTAACCAAAAATGCTTGTGTATGTGTGTGCAAGTGTTCCAGTCCGTTTCATTACGTCAAACCGAAAAAAAATACCAATAAGAGATAGAGAAAGAAAATAACCAGGCGCCAACCAATTAGGAAACATAGAGATCCAAAAGTAAAAGATGGAGAAAGAGAATCTTCGGTAGCTTACGCACAGTATTCGAATCCGATGAGACAAACAATAATGGATTGCACGCATGTATTTTTTGCTCTTCCTCTGTCTTCTATATCTATCAGTTCTCTATTTTTTCGCCTATTTCAATATATAGGATCTATGTGGATTTTTTTTCATATTTATTTTTTCATTAATGTTTGGGTGCTCTTTTGCGAGATGCTTGTGGAACTGTCTGTGCATAAAATCATTGGTGTGTGAGAGTGTATGGTCTGATGGTGATGGTGGTGGTTTCGCGGCGGCGATTCTTTCAAAAAAATTCATTCCTCAATGGTCAAAGAATTTCATCGTTTTCTATTGTTCTCAAAATTTTAAGCTACTCAATTCGACAAGCAGACATGTTAAATCCATCAGCCAACAAGAAGAAAAGAATCGTGTGTCTGTGTGCATGAGACGAACGATAATGCTTTATAATCTGGTTTCACCGATTCTTTGCGATCAATTCTTTTTTTATTGAGAGAGATTTCTCTTTATTTCTGTGTGTCTATTCTTGGATGCTTGTTTCCAATGTGATATGTGGCTTGCTTGTCATCATAATGTCATTGAATTATCATCAAAAACAGCAAACAAGTTTGGCGCCTAACAGCACCCATAAACACCATTCTAGCAAAAGGTTTTAAATGAGAATTTTTTTTCCAATTGATCTAAATTTAAAACCCAGATGTTTTGTTGTAATATGACGGCAACATTAATGATCCATTCTGGATCCTGGAGTGAATATTCAAATTCTTCAACGCTATTAGGAATGTTTTGTTTGCGTATGTGTATTTGTTATTATTTAAAATATGTTTGATGAAAAAAATGGGCGTTTGATTTATGAATTTTATAATCCTTCTTGAACATTTTCTATCACGAATATAATCCTTATATTCTTTCTTGTTTCTGTTTATTGTTTGGCTTGTTTCTATTACAAAGATAATTTATGAATATGCATGGATCAAAGAAGATTTTGGTGAGGAACGTATATCAACCTTACCACCGCCTAAAACATTATTGTTGAACCAAACATCCGCGACAAACAAATTTAATGGAAGCTATTTGCCAGTCAAAATTGGACAAAAAGTTGAAATTATTGAGAAAAAATTAGCATCATTGCCAACAACAACTGGTGGTGGTGGTGTGGTAGAAGAATATTGTTTGGTTAGATTGGTTCCAAGTGGATCCGATCAAACACAACAGCCAACAGTATCCGAGGGATTAATTCCTATTAGCGCCTTACATCATCCCTTGCAATCATCTTCATCATTGGCAGTATCACCACCACCTATGATGATGTCATTCAAACCATCAATGGAAAGTGAAGGTAAATTATTATTATTATTATTTTTCTCCATAATAATATTTTGAATGTTTTGCTGTTGTTACTGGTTTGTCCTGTGATATTCGTGCTAATAATACCACGGACATTATTAGCATTAGTTCCGAGAATATAGTGTTTGCTTTGCAATGTCAGAATCGAGTATGGGTCATTATTTATTTTAAAAACTCTCCCTCTTTTAAATGACACTTGTATTTTTTTTATGCTCAAAATTATCTGCAATTCTCATCAATTCTTGGTGGTCCAAGTAAACATAGAGTAGAAAAAATATAAATGATATGTTTGAGTTATAGAATGTGGATGGATGTTTAGCCTGCATCCTCACGATTAAACGCCGCAAAAAATATATAGAAGAGATCCATATGCATTTGGTGAAGGACCAGGATACACTATGCATTGCGTTTGGGGTAGTCTAGCAACAAAATTCCAACACATTCTCAGGCTCTGGATCCAGACCCGGAATGCGAAGAAATTTTCTTGGTCCGGATGTATATAGAAAATTGTGAGAGAGATGCGTGTGGGTGTTTTTTGTTTGTTGAGAAACTTTATCATACTCTATTATACACGGTGGTCTGTATGTCTTAGATATATTTGTGGCTCATTTTCTCAAGTGCCCGAAAACTGTGTGTTTGAC
Source organism: Amerodectes protonotaria (assembly GCA_025882695.1). Lineage (NCBI taxonomy): Eukaryota > Metazoa > Arthropoda > Arachnida > Sarcoptiformes > Proctophyllodidae > Amerodectes > Amerodectes protonotaria. Next base: position 39,481 of record JAOZJS010000192.1, on the reverse strand, counting down.
TTGGATGCTTTGCAACAATGTGTACGTGTGTGTACGTGTGTGTGTTAACAATGAAAGAGGAGACACGGAAAAAAATAAAGTGCTTCAAAAAAAAAATTCCAAGATCACACCATTGACGATGGCGTCAAAGACTGTCTACTAGACATTGTTTTCGCCCATCTTTGATCCATCCTTGATCCAAGGGATTTATTGGATTGTGTTTTCTTGTAGTACCTATCATCAGTTCTGCTTTTGTCGCTCGCTTTTCTACAATGCGCTAGGAGATATGAATGGTTTGGATTGTTATGGATTGTTTCATTATTATTAATTTTTTCGCTGTTGTTGATTAACAATCCATCCTAGATTCCAATTAATTATTTTTGGGTTTGCAATCGAAATCACTATTGCCAACTGTATCCAATGCTGAAAAAAAATCATCATCTAAAAATTACAATATTAATGTTGCTTATTGTGTTAGTATTGTTATGATTTTTTGTTTGCTAGAAAAGGATATAGCTCGGAACCAGAAAAAAATAATCCCTCTGCTTTGTTAGCAGCTATCGATGTGATTGTCACGCATATCGTCGTTCCCATTACCATTTGCTCAACTAATTTTGTCCTTGTTAGTCGGTTTTGCTTTTGGTTGGAATTGTGTGATATTTTTTGGCGTTTGTTTTTCTTTCTTTCGGTCGGAAATTGGGCCAACAGTTCTAAATCTATTCGATTCTAAAAGTTTCATTGTCATCCGATTCGATTGCAATAGTGGTTTGGTTGTTAGCCAAATTAGAGTGATGAAAACTTTACGGAAAATCTTTAGTTTGGGTGATGATAAATCCGATGTCGCCAAAAATAACAAAAATTATTCAGGTTGGATTTTATCTGTTGTGCGTGTTTTGTGATCAATGTGTTGTTTGTTGGGATTCCAAAAATTTGAATTATGCATATACTATCTGATGAATGTAAACTATTTCCTCTTGATTTGTCCATCGAACCCATTTTCGAAAATTATAGTGGAAAATAAAATTTCAATTTCTCTCTTGATCTCTTCTCTCCTTCTTCACTCCATTAGATTCATCCACCTTGTACAGTGATAACAATGGAAACCATTCTCCGGTGGTGACATCATCATCAAGTTCGGTTGTAGAAAACAATCAGAATGTTGGTGCACTTAAAAAACGTGGCGGATTCAAAAAATGGATCACCAATCCAGTTAGAAAATTGAGCCATAGCAAAATGGACAAATCAACGTTTTTGGTCAATAATAATAATAATAACAATATCACTGATAATAATTCCGCTGATAAGACATCTGCTATTAATGATAATAATATCAATAATAGTAGTGCCTGTGTCGTTAATCAACAGCAACATCCCGAAAAATCACATTCCCCAATCGCATCAAAAGTATGTCCATTGTCTTTATGGTATTTTTAAATTGTAAACCAATTACATTCCTTGTTTTACTCATATCAAGTCGATGGTATCAGCCAACATTCAATCAACTTCTGATGATAATTTTGAATCTGGTGAACAAGCATCAATAGCAGTAGCTGATGAATCACAACCGATCGCAGCCGCAGCTACCAATTCTGTTGTTCCGGAAGAGGATTGTGATCTAGGTGAGATTGAAATACCGCCTCCAATGGAAATACAAGAGCACAGCTATCAAACAATCATGGCACAATCATCCAAGGATTCACTTAAAGAAAATCAGGCCAGCGTAAGTTAATCTTGTTGTTTGTCAATTTTAATGATGGATTTTCAGTTTCGAAACAAGGTTGAAGATTTGTTGGAAAAGATCAACCTGGATGAAACAGTTGACAAAAAAAAAGATGAAGATTCCACTCCAGCTCTCAATAGTAATAAAGGTGGGCCACAATCGACCGTTTCGGATGATGCAAAAGAAAATGAAAGAGCTTTGGAAAAGCGGAAATTTGTTCTAATGGAACTGATCGAAACCGAAAGAGATTATGTCCAACATTTGGGGATGATTGTTGAAGATTATATTCAATTGATGCAAGGAAATAAACACTTGGACATTCGAGTACCGGAAACATTGAAAGAAGGCAAATCCAAAATTATTTTCGGAAATGTGGAAAATATTTACGAGTGGCACAAAGAGTAATGATTTTCTTGGATTTTCCTATTTTTTCAAATTCATTTGATAAATTTCTATTTCTGAAAAAATAGCTATTTTGTGCCGGAGCTTGAAAAATGCAACGATGATCCAGCCAGGTTAGGAAAGATATTCCGAAAATATGAAAGAAGATTAAATATGTATGTAGTATATTGTCAAAACAAGCCCCTGTCCGAGGCTGTGGTATCGGAACATTTTGAATTTTTCGAAGTAAGAATTTCCATTTAGATAAAAATGATCAATCATCTAATTAAGATGAATTTTTGCAGGAGGTTCGATTAAAGCTTGGTCACAAATTGCATCTATCCGATTTGTTGATAAAACCTGTTCAGCGTATCATGAAGTATCAATTGTTATTGAAAGATGTTCTGCGCTATACAGAAAAAGCTGGTATCACCGGTGAAGAGATTGAAGATCTAAGAAAGGTTGTGCAAATCATGATCGTGGTCCCAAAGACGGCCAACGATATGATGATGGTTAGTCGACTGCAGAATTTTGAAGGGAAAATATCTACTCAAGGAAAATTGTTGCAACAAGGACAATTATTAGTTGCAGATATTGTGATGCATTATGGAACGAATTTGAATTTCAATACCGTACGAATGAAAGAACGGCAGGTTTTTTTGTTCGAACAAATCATCATTTTCAGTGAACAAGTCGGCCAAAAGACACAGTTTTCCAATCCGAATTACTTATACAAGAATCATTTGCAAGTTAATAAGATGTCGTTGGTGGATAAACACCATTCATTGAATTCGAACAAATTTATATTGAAATCAAAAGATCCACAGCAAGAGGGCTTGGCATTCCTGTGCGAAGGCTTGACCAAAGAAGATTCAATGGAATGGATTTCAAACATTCGTGCTATACTTGATACCCAGCTTGATTTTCTTCGTGCTCTACAATCACCAATAGCATATCAAAAAGAGTTGACTAAAGAAATGTGAGCACAACCAAGACAAAAGACGAACAAACACACCCACCAATTCTCGTTAAGAATCAGATTTTTGGATTATTTTTGATATGCCGGTTTTTGTCTCACTTCCCTGTTCGAAAAAAAAAACACAAACCCTATCAATTTTCGTTGTTTTCCGATTATTGATCAGATCCACCACCATCATATGCACCTTTGTTGTCGAAACCTGTAAATAATTTGACAGAAATCCCAACCGTCCGATCCGAACCATTTTGATATTTTGCTTGGTTATGCCTCTTTGTTTTGGGGTAAAGTAATCGAACCAAAAAAACGACAATTTTTTCTGATTTTAATTTCGTTTTTGTCCCTCATCCTTTCACTTCTCACTTTAACTTGTCTCAAATTTGTTCTTTAATCGATGATTAACCTCTTTTTTCTGAATTTTTTTTCATAACTTTCCGCTCTGATGCTAAAGTTCTGCACCGGAACTTTGTTCAATGTGGAATCCTTCGTTGCGCAAGACGTTATCACACCCACCAGCTCATATGACTGCTCACAGAGATAAATCTAAATGTTTGAATAATGATGGCGGAAATGGTGGCAGTAGCGGAACCGTCAAATCCTCAACATTGGGTTCAAGTGCTAAATCTAAATCGGTGCGTATATCGAACAAAACCAAAGAAACACCATCTTCAAGAATGGTGCACAATTTTCAATCTTGCACGCCCATGTCTAGTAAAGTGGATCAAAATAATAGCTCATTGATCACGAAAATGCCAACCTCATCTATAATGTCGAAGACTTCGCCGTTCAAAGAGAAAAAGAAATCATTGATGGATGGTTTCAAAAAATCCTTCAAGACCAAACGGCAGGAATTATTGATTGATAGTGAAATTAATCTTCATTCTTCATCTTCAAAATCCTCATCATCCTCACCTGTATTCAATTTAAGTAATCAAAATTCTAGTCTTAGTTTTGATGTATCTACAACGGCCAAAAAAACGTCATTGACCAATGATTATTTGGCCAAAATAAATCCATCAATTCGTCGATGGTCGGAACAAACCTCGCCATCCACATCTTTGGCCAAAAAATGACTACCATTTAAGAACAAAAAAGTTTTCTGAACAACCAAAATCAATGCTTGATACGGAATGCCCAAAGCAACTCATTTTTCATATTGATCTCCGATAATTATGTTTATAATTCTATCTCCTAAATGAGAATTTCAAGAGCCTAATTCAAAATTAATTCTTTTGTACCCACACCCACACACAATTACTCAGAAACGAATTCATTTCTTGAGCGCACCTTTCCCTTTGGCTACCGAACCCCTTCTGGCAATTATGCAAATTTACCATCTTGAATAGAGACATTCTAAAGCGAAAAAAGAGCAGATTATTAGAAAAACAAGTTGACAAGTAATTTGGCACATTATTTTTTATGGAATGCTCTATTTTTGTATTATCATCATTATCATCCTCATCAGCATTATCAAATCTGCTTGAATGATTGCACAAGAACAAACAGATTGGTTATGGTGATTCTACATTCAGAATCAAACGTAAGAAACGTAAGATGGCTAGGAAAAGTTATTTGGTAGAAGGCAGATTTTTTCCTTCTTTTTTTGTTGTGTTATCTCTCCCTCTTTGGTCTAATTGCTCTTTTTCTAAATCGAATTCTCGTCAATTTTTCCTTTCCTGTGATGATTGATTCAAAGAAACAAAGAAAACAATGAAACACATACAAAACAAATTATATATGAAAACATATTGTTTGTGAATATTTCTGTTGTTTTTTCTTTCTTTCTTTTTTTTTGTTAACGATTATGATGATTATTATTCTTGTTTTCTTGCTCTGCTCTTTTTTTTCGTTTTTTTTTGAATTGAATAATAATAAAAATCCCCACCTACACGCATAATCTTACAGAATCGAATTCTGACAAAGGGATTTTTTTAGTTTTTTTAGGGACTAAAAATAACCAGCTTGGGCGAAATGAACTGGTTTTTTTGATTGGAAAAAATCAATTATGCTTTTACGTACCGAATTTCATTCTATAACTTTTTTAAGTTATAAAATGAAGGGTCGAATAAATTTGAAATTTTCGGAAATTCAGGCGCCATCTATCCAAAAGTTGTTGTAACTTTTTGGATGGAAAGCCTACCATATCGGAGGATACAAAATCAGAGAATCTAATGGAAAAATGCTACATTGGAAAACAGCCGAGGGAGGGACAGACTCATTGTGCGTGGTTTTTTTGCAGTATACGCATGCATAGGCTAAATGTCTGCTAAATTTGTTCTATTCTCGTTTTTCGCATTCTCCTCTTTCTTTGGTTCTTTCCATCTCACACTGTCTAGTATTCTCGTTTTTAACAGGGATAGCAATGAGTTTTGGTGGAAAAGAAAATCATTCAACCACTGCAGATTCTGTACAAATTAATAATCTTGTGAACACCGTAGAGCCATTAAGAGCGATTATGTCATCATCCATTCAACCAGCAATGGTACGGAATGGTGGTAATAATTCAACAGTCCCAAATGGATCGATGAATCGTGATTCAAGTGATGGCCATCGTGTTCCAATCAAACAATCATCATTGAACATTGGTGGAAGGTGTGGCGGCGTCAGTCTTGTTGAAGGAAATAATAGTATTCAAACAGAATCTCAGCAATTGCATGTTGACTATGAAAAATTGCAAGCATTTGAATTCGAAAGACCTCCAGAATGTCCAGTGTTTCATCCAACACCTGAAGAATTTGCTCTAGGTCCATTAAATTATATAAATATGATAAAGAGTCGTGCCGAACCCTTCGGTATTTGCAAGATCATTCCGCCAAAGGTTTGTGGAAAATTGATTGTTTTTAAGGATTCAAATTTAAAATGCATGATAATGACAACCCCTCCCAAATATCTTGATGTTGCAACAACAGGATTTTAGAGTACCATTCTCCATCGATGAAAATAAATTCAGTTTCAAACCTCGTGCGCAGAGAATCAATGACCTTGAAGCGTTGTCAAGGATTCGCTTGAATTTCACCGATAGACTATGCACATTTTGGAACCTGCAAGGAATACAGTTTCGTGTACCGACCATGGAAAAGAAAATCTTGGACGTCTACAAGTTTCATTCGATTGTCAAAGGCGAAGGAAGCTACGAAATTTGCACAAGAGATCGTAAATGGGGAAAGATTGCACTGAAGATGGGCCTCAGTAAATCCAGCTCCACAAATTTGCGCCAATATTATGAAAAAATCTTGTTCCCCTACGACGTATTTTTGAGTGGCGCAACAACTCATCCAGAAATTGATACCGTTGAAGAAAATGTTCAAGAAAGCTCTTCGCTGCCTCAAAAAAAAGATCTCAATTCAAAGGTGGAAAAATTAGACGATGAGGATGAGGATGACATCGAGATGGAGGAATATAATTCTAAATCAAGATTCTGTTTCAATTGTAATGATAATCATCAATCGTACGCATTATTGACGTGTAAAAAATGTGAAAAATCATTTCACAAGTCCTGTTTGATACCTCCATTCCACGATACACCGAAAAAACAATGGCATTGTCATAGTTGTTTAGCGAAAATCCTGGATCAACAGCCCAAGCCGTATACCAAAGAGTTCGGTTTCACTCAATCTTTAGTGAATTATACACTCAAAAAATTTGGCGAAATGGCGTGCAAATTCAAAAAAAATTATTTCCAATGTTCATCGCCAAATGATATTCCATTGGCCGATTTAGAGAAAGAATTCTGGAGGATTGTTTCCTCACCATTCGAAAATGTATTAATCGTTGAGTATGGTGCAGATCTACATACCCATGATTTTGGTAGCGGATTCCCCACGGAAGAGAACAGTGCAACATTGCCGGATGATAAAAAAGTATGTGGAAACATCCAAATATTTCATGAATCAGATCTTGTTTAATGAGATAATGTGGATTTTAGGTTTATATTGGATCACCATGGAATCTGAACAATCTGGCAAAGGCAAAAGGTAGCGTTTTCGAATATATCAACGCCAACATCAACGGAATGGTCATTCCATGGATGTATGTTGGCATGTGTTTCTCTGCATTTTGTTGGCACAATGAAGATCATTGGACATATTCGATCAATTATCTACATTGGGGTGAACCTAAAAGTTGGTACGGGGTACCGGGTAGCAAAGCCGAAATGTTTGAAAATGCCATCAAACAATTAGCACCTGATCTATTTCAATCACAACCGGACTTGTTACATCATCTTGTGACGACTTGTAATCCCAATCTACTATCTCAATTGGATGTACCGGTAGGTTTGCATCATGAATTTGTTTGAGAAGCATTTTTTTACACTGATTATGTATGTTTTGCAAAAATTAAATAGATTTACCGTACTGATCAGATGGCTGGTCAATTCGTGGTGACATTTCCCCGTTCTTACCATGCTGGTTTCAATCAAGGTTACAATTTCGCCGAAGCTGTCAATTTTGCTACAGCCGATTGGTTACCAATGGGTCGATTATCGATTGCACATTATTCAATGCTCCATCGTTATCCAGTGTTCAGCCATGATGAGCTTATTTGTAAAATGTCCGATGGCTTCAAAGATCTCGAAGATTGTCTTGCTTTGGCCACTTTTTATGACTTGAAAGTTATGATTGATAATGAGCTACATCAGAGAGAGAAAGTATTCGAGCTGGGTATCACCAAAAGTGAATATTTCCCATTTGAAGAAAGACAAGATGATGAACGACAATGTATTTATTGCATGGCCACTTGTTTTCTATCTGCCATCATATGTGCCTGTAAAAAGGGTCAGTTAATTAATCATATCAATAATGTTAATTATTTTGACAAAAACTTGTTCCAGATGAAAAGCCTGTTCAAGGTGAAAAACTTGTTCCAGATGAAACACCTGTTCCAGGTCGAAAACAAATTCCAGCTAAAATGGTCTGCGTCAATCATTGCGATTATTTATGCGAAAAATGTCCTTTTGACATGTTCATGTTCATCTACCGCTATCGAATGGACGAATTGGAAATAATGGAAGAAACTTTTGCCAAATTCGTCACACCAAAGATCCAAATGAATGGATTTCATTGATTTTTATCAGAATCAAAAGCCGATAATCATCTGATGATTGAGGTTGCCGAAGACATTTCATCGCATCGATCGATCTATGCATATAATTCATCCTTTCATCGATCACAATGGCAATCGTCATCATATTGATTCAGTCTTGATTTCAGCTAACCCATAAAATCAAATACAAGTTATTTAAAAATTATCATAGAATAGTACAAATCATTTCGAGAATTTCCAATTAGGAAAATTCTCAGTAAAAAAAAGTCAATTTATTGCTTTTTCGGCACACGTCAAACATCCGAAACGATGACATTTTTGCTCGGTGACATCTCGAATGAACAGGCTAAATTTTTTAGCTGTTGATCATGCAAAAGATTGAATGTAGTTTGATACCATTTTCCCGATAAACCTCTGCGGATAAAAAATTTTGGAACAATCAAATTTTTAGATGTCTAAAATCAAAATCGATCATACCTGAGTTCCAAAGAAATATCATGCTTGACCAGCGTTTGTCCTTTACCATTGGGCACCATAATCCAATTCGAATGATAGAGATTTCCTGTTTCTTTCAATTCCCAACCTTTTTGTATTTTGGATCTGCCCCATTCACGTTCTAGTGTGAATGTCTTGGCAGGCAGAAGCCAACTAAATTGTAAGTCGAATTCAAAAATATCACTGTTTTTCTCTTGGTTATTTATGATCCATCTAGAAATTAGTTTGTCGATCGCGTTCCTTTGGATAATTCAAACATCTTTACTTTATTTTTTGTTGATGACCACGTTCAAATTTTACCTTTCGTACAAAATTCGATTAAGAATGTCAGACGGACTGGCATTAATGATGATTACTGAAGTATGAGTTTTTAATGGATAATTTTTCGGATCGGCTTCATCTTTTAGATTCAAATAGAACAATGACTCATAATTTTCGATGCAATACTGTAAACATTTTTGTGCACGATTGATTTGTTTCTCATTTTCACCATCGCACAATGAGGGTGCAAAACAAATGGCCAAATTTTGAGTGGTCATTTGATTCTTTTGCGAGTATGATGAAACGATTGATAGAAATTTGAGTATAACAAACAACAAATACCGATGACAATCATCTAAATGCCATAGTTGAAATTCTTGTTTATCTTTCTTGCTGAACATTTCAATCAAATCGGTGGTCAAAAGATGAGGCCGTAGATCTCGAAGCCATGTCTTGATCAGATCGGCCACATCGTAAACACAAATCGAGCTAAAATCTATGCTCTTATTTTGAATTATCTGTTCTTTTAAGGTGTTAATTCTGGATTTGACACCAGATTTACGAAAAATTCCAATAGAATTCATGCCAGATTTTGATAAAGTAATCAAAGCATCTTCAATGAAATCTGGCAATAGATGGCCATTGTTTTCGATTTGAAGATGCGAGAAATTTTTCGATTGATTATCATTCGAAAATGCACCACACTTGCAAAATACGACAAAATCTAATTCGAGCTTTTATGAAATTTTGGAAACTCAAAAATGGCTTACCATTCGATCAATTAATGATGAATCTGCTAAATAGATTGAAAATTTGGTCGAATTATCATAAAAGCTATAACGATATTTGGATCCTTTGTCGAGATCTGAAGTTGAAAAGTTTCCGTTTTTAGAATCACCATTTGGTTGATTGTTTTCCTTGTTGAAATTATTTGTCCACACAATTTCATCTGGAATTCTTTTGCTTTCAGTGTTTGATTGTCCAAGGAATGCATGATGATTGAGATTTGATTTGGAATGATTTTGATTTGAAATATCAATTTTATCGTTTAGAGATCTATCCGGAAGAATACTGTGCTTGGACGAAGGATTATGGGTTTCTTCTTTGAAATGGTTGGTCCATGAAATGTTTTCGTTGATCTTGTCAATCAAATTATCACAAAATGATTGTATATCATTGTTTGAATTATAATCATTCAAATGGGTATCATCCAAAGAGAAGACAATTTCATTTTCAAGTTTTTTGATATAATCAATTGTCTCTTGATAGGCATCTTCAGGATTCATTCTGGTATTGTATTATGAACAGAACAAAACACTTACAACTGGATGCTCATCATTGAAAGAGAAGAAATAGAAACGACATTCTGACACTGTTTTCAAGAAAACAGAAAAATAACTCAATCATAAAATATTTTGGTAAGTACTTATTTGCTTAAGATCTTTTTGAAAAAGTGACTGACGATAAAAATTTAAAAGAAATGCACCTATTGCGACAGATTGGTTAGCTCACAAATTGGTGATGGGCTTTTGGGTGATAAAGTTGAAAAAATAAAAGAAATCTGTGATTTACCAAGAAGAAATTAATGACTGACAATAGTTGGTCTTCGGATGATTCATTTGCAACAGTGATCGGTTTGGCCGTTCAACAATCGTTTTGTTTTATCGATTGCTTTGACCACTATCGTTACTACAATCGATGGTTGTTTGTTATATTTTGTGTTTTGTTATTTTCCAAACTTGAGCTCGCACAGCAAATTTGTTGTCCAAGTTTGGGTTCAAAGTATCTTCATATTTTTATTTTGAATCTTGATTGGATTGTTGTAATTTGTTTTTGTTGTTCAGAAATGGACAAAAACAACGATTGTTATTTCTATTATTATTCTACTTGTACCAAGGTATTTGATTTGAATAATTTATTTTTGGGTTAACTATGAATTATGAATTTTTTAAAGGAAAAGAATTGTCCATTCCGACACTGTGATCTGGCTCTCGGATCAGAAGTTGTTTGTGAATCATGGCGAAGAGGTCAGTGCAGAGATTTGAATTGTCCATTCAGACATATGGAACCGAACATCAATCGTTCTTTGACACCGTGTTGGTTTGAAACTCAACCAAACGGCTGCAGAAAGCCACATTGCGTGTTTATGCATACCAAACCACGTCCATCAATAACTGAATTGCAAACTAAGCGATCAGAATGGATACTGCCTACTGGCAATACTTCAAACGATAATAAGGACAATTCAAACCAAACTAATGCCACAAAACGTAATGTAAACAATGATATGAAATTAATCGACATTCAACATCCAAAAAGTCAACAAATTAGCATTTCAATCGATAAAGATGAAGAATCAGATGACCAAGAAAACATCGAAAGCCAAGTTAATGATTTGAAAAATGAATCTACCATCAAAACATTGGAACAAATCAAGATGGATAAAGTTTTGCATTCACCCATGGAGCAAATTATGGATTCAACAGCAGGTGACCATAAGAATAATGATTCCAAACCAAAACAAAATTCTAAAAATCATCAAAAATTTCCTATCAAATCAGAAAAATCTCAAGAAAAAGTAGAAAAACCAATAAATTTTGCAGTGAAAACATTGGATCAGATCCGGAAAGAGCGTGAAGAAACGGAACAAAAAGACGACAATTCAAGTCATCAAGAAAATGAAATGATTTTCAAAGAAAACAAAATACCGAACGGACTCAAACGAACCAACCACGAAGAATGTGAAGTACAAAAACCAACCAAGCCGATAAAAATACGAAGAAATCGCGTTCATTTGATCAACCACAACAATCATGATGAAGACAATAATTCAACGGAAAATTTAGATGAAAATTCAAATCACTCACCTCAACAACATGTTCCGAAAAATGATGAAAACAAAGAAAAGATTGCTGCTGGAATCGACAAGAACATTGTGGATTTTGATTTGGAATTTTTGAACGATACATGCGCCAATAATAATAATCATCAAAACAATATTGTTAACTCGAATAATTTAGATCTAAATATTGATGAAGATGAATTGATGAGAGAAATCGATCAAGTAATCAATAGCTGAGGTTCATTCATTTATTGATAGGCGTTTTTATGAATTGATCAAAATGGCACTTGCATTGATCTTAAAATGGTTTTAAATTGATACACATTGAATTGGAATGATTGCTTTAAAAAATACACCAGCAGAAATGATCCGTGAAACTCAATATTTACGACAAAATAAAAGGAAAAAAATTAATATTATTATTATCAAATGAATCCAACCGTTGAAGAAACAAAGAAATCCAACCACCGCTGTTCGTAGTTCGTAGAATTGTCTTAAAGCTAATGCACATCCTTTTTCATTAAGATAAGTTTGTCCAGCCATGTAACATGATACTGGTATTGCCATACCATAACGTGGATAATCGTTGAATGATTCCACGCCGCAACATCTTAACTGAGAAAAACAAATCAAAATTTTAAAATGTACAAAAACATTTTAAAAAAACTAGAATGAATGAGTTTACCTTGATCTGGAAAAAATCCATGAATGATCTGGCATCAGCTTGATAATTATATTGTTGAAGTTCACGCAACAATTCTTTGTAAGCAAATATGTAAAGCTGTGGACAAATGAAAAAAAAATCAATGCCAACAATTCGATCCGAATCGTGAGAAAAACGTACTCTGGTTCCATAACCTCTCATAATGGCCAACGTTACGATGGCAACTTGCATTCCAAAACATATTAGCAGAAATATAAGATACTGGTGAAGAACGAAAAATGATGATCATAATCTGTATTGTTTGGGCATAATTCAAATATGCTTACCAAAATGATCATGTAAATGTTTTCTTTATTCACCCCTATGACGCCAAAAATGGAAAGAGCCAATGTGAAACTGCTAATAATGATCATGATGTATGCTGCATGAATCACATTGTAGGTGTCCAAAAATCTACTTGGTTCATATGATTTAGGATCAGCGATCAACCAAATGCCGATGCCTAAAATAGTGCCGCTCATCATCTTTGAATGATTTAAGGAAGTTCTGTTTTGAAATGTCCCAAATGGCATAGATAAAAGGCACACTTACAAATAGTAATACGTTGAAAAATATGATCGCATATCTTAAGATCCGATTCATTAGTTGGTTGTTCGAAACACAGAATGATCGACAACAATCCCAAACGAAAACATGTTCCACATTATCTTTGGCAGCGTTTTCTGCTCCTAATAGTCCAGATGGTGGTACAGAAGTTGCTGCCGCGATGTCGACTTGAGGTTGTGGTGGCAATCGTTGGCCATCATTAATGATTGGATTGGTTGAGGATTCTCCCAAAGGTATAAGTTCATTGTCTTTGACTGCCGTTGCTGTTGTTTCGCCCGCCAGTTTTAATTATTTTTCATATACTGCTCAGTTTTTTTTATTAGTATAATAATCAAACTGAATCCGGCTACTTGCAAAAACATACATCGATATAGATGATGATGTTTTCGAGGCAAAACTAAATCGTCAAATCTTTTTTCTTTTTTTGGGAAAAAACGACGATGATCTCATAATACTTGTCACGGATATGATTGTAAATAATAAAAAGAAAAATCTCCAATTCATCGTTGATTGGAGCATAAGGATGATGATGGAAAAATAGAATCGTCATCACTACAAATCAGAACCATGATTTGTAGTTTGTCGGATGCTTTTCTTTTTCTATATTCGAAATAGGTTATATAACTTTTATTACAAGCTACTATAACAGATTATTATGAAATGTAGAAAAGTTATGGCTTGGGGTCCTTTACATAATTATTCGTTCAAACGTGTCCAACGTTTGTTTTATGTCCTTACTGTTGAAGAGAGCAAAAAATTGGTAAGTGATATTAATCATGAACAAATGTCATTACATTTTGTTTTTAAGATCATCTAAAAACTTGAGAGATTTATTCAATTCTTCTGCTTTGGAGATAATCCGGTACATTGACTGGAAAAAAAATCCCAAATGACAAGCCAAAATTGTCAAAATCAGTTTCTTTTTGCTTAAGGTAAAAAAACATACATCACCTTTATATTAAAATCTATGATATCACAGTTTTCGAAAACATTGTCCTGGTAAAGTTTCATCATTTCGACTGAAGTCGAAGTTGCCACAGTCGAAAATGTACTGATGTGTTGAGTGATATCGTTAAGATTTTGAACGATGGCCATAGTCTGGGATTCGAGTTCAGTTAGGAATTTCATTGGAAAAAACAGTAATCTATCATCTTCTCTATCTGCAAAGCAATTATGATTAGATCCTAGAACATTGATAAATTGGAAGAAAATACTTTCGTCGGGAATGGTCGATTCGATGGAATGTCCTTCTGGAACATCGACAATAGCGTCGATTTTGCCATCATCTCTCTCATTATAAGTTTGGAATGCTTTCTTACTCCATTCCACAATCTGTGAGGACAATTCTGGTAGCATTGAATGATCATTTTTAAGATGATCATCTGGTTGAAGTTCTTCGGAAAACTCATCATCCGAAGTTTCCAATTCGGTTTGATCGCCAGATTCTTCATTATTGAAATGGGATATTTGAGTGTAAGATGAAACATAATCCCTGCCCATGGAAACTTCTATAAAGATTAACAATTGGAAATAAAGATTTTTTATTTACAAAGAAATTTTTTACACCATCAAACCTGTACTCGGTGGTGAACTAGGAGATTTTGGATCAAGATTTTCGTGATCCATTTTTCAATCGTTTTTTTTCCAACAGAATCCAAAATTCTGAGCGATATCCTTTCATAAAATTTGTGACCATGGTTTTTCGTCTGTTTTTGTGCTACGGTTCCAATTTATCAATCCATTTGGCAAAATTATCCTAATCGTAATGTCATCCGGTAAATCGGTAGCCATCTTGGGTGGTGGAATCAGTGGTCTTTCCGCTGCTTTTTATCTGCTAGAAAATTGCCTAAAAAATGGTGTGCAAATCGGTAAAGTTTATCTGTTGGAGAAGCAGTGCAGATTTGGTGGATGGATGCAAACTCGGTACATTGATGATAATGGTAAAAATCATTTCGAGCTTGGTCCTCGTACAATCAGCCTCAATTCTTATGCCGGTGTTAACGTACTCAGTTTGGTAAGTTAGCAATGGAGTTTTCATTGGTAAACCACCGAGAACAGTGGCAAAAAATAATTTTGGAATGATCAGGTTGATTCGATTGGATTGTC
This sequence comes from Amerodectes protonotaria, assembly GCA_025882695.1. Lineage (NCBI taxonomy): Eukaryota > Metazoa > Arthropoda > Arachnida > Sarcoptiformes > Proctophyllodidae > Amerodectes > Amerodectes protonotaria. Next base: position 24,408 of record JAOZJS010000192.1, on the reverse strand, counting down.
GAATGAAGTTAAACATGTGACGAAGAAATCGGAAAGCTTCAAGAGGCGTTATGTTGTCATCGACAAGCAATTACGCTTACTACCTAGTAGATTCAAGGATTTGATCACTTATAACAAACCTTTCAAACCGTTTATCGTCTATCTTGCCAATGATTTAAGACGCCCACCTGTTCAAGTTGGGTCCGATAAAGACATTTCGGTTCATGACTTTTTCGATTATCGTTTCGGGCCAGAGGTAGCCAATTATTTGATTAATCCATTGTGTATTGGAATAACTGGTGGTGATAGCCGAATGCTTAGCATGAAGTCCGTGTTCGGATCAATGTTCCAAAAAGAACAAACCTATGGTTCAGTTGTGCGTGGTATGTTCAAAAAAGAAGACATTTGGAAAGATCTTAAACATAATCGTTTGGTCCAAAAATCCATCGAAGAAAAATGGGCTGTATTCTCTTTCGAGAAAGGCATCCAAACTTTGCCGGATAGACTCAATTTATTATTGAAAGATAATTATGAATCAAAAGTCGACCTGTTGCCAGGATGTACCGTAACTAAATTGAATTTCCATAAAGATAAAGTGATAATCGATGCAATAGAAAAAAATGATCAGAAACAAATCATCGTTGATCATGTATTCGTATCAATAGCGGCCCCTAAATTATCACCGCTGTTGTCAGACGATCATGGAAAGCTGAAGAAAACTTTGTCCACAATTGAAACCGTCCATATGGCTGTAGTTTGCATAGAATTCAAAGATCAAATCTTGCCACCGGACAAAGGATTCGGATTCCTGGTTCCATCCAGTGAAAATTCTGACATTCTTGGCGTCACGTTTGATTCTTGCATATTTCCATCTGAAACCACAAAAGTTACCGTAATGTTGGGCGGATATCGTTTTAATCAATTGTTTGGCGCACCAGAATCGATCGACGAAAATGAAATTTTAGAAATTTCATTAAAAGCTTTGAAATCCTATTTGAATATCAATCAACATCCCGTTCGTTATCATGTTGCCATACATCAGGTATTTTAAATTCATTTTAATCGGTCAAGTGATGATTTATAAATTCGCTTGATAGGATTGCATACCTCAGTACACGGTCGGACATCAAAATCGATTGCGAACGATCGAACAGGAAATACAAAATTTGAATATTTCCTTACTTGGCGCTTCATATTATGGTTTCAGTGTGCCAGACACAATCATGAATGCTAAAATCCAGGCGGAGCGTTTTGTCAAAGAATCGAATGTTAAAAAATGATTTTTATTTTTTCCGATATTTTTTGCGCGAAATTTGAAAATTGGAAAAAATTCATATTTACAAAGTTGTATTTACAAAAACAATTTTTAATTCAAAAATTATGGCACCGATTCAGAATCGATTAAGCGAAAATTATGAAAGAATCATTAGACCAAGAAACGATTTGATGGTAGGTACTATAACAAAATAAATACTAACACGAACTTTGCATTATCACAAAATGGCCACCATTCTGTGGAAGATGATGATGAAAGTAGCTACTAGATGAATTTCCATTTGAACACTGTCGATCCAGATCGTTTGCTGAGATATCATGGTTATTAATACTATGGTTATTTTGGTTTATACCTCCATTACGGTGATTATAAATAGAATTACGATCTGCTATACCATTCAAATCATTTCGACTACGTCGTTTTCGTTCCAGAGTTCCATTCAACCGAGTGAAACTTGCCGAATGATGATGATGATTGATTTTACTATTGGATGAATACTGATCCAAATACGGTCCAGGTATGGAATTTTTTAATGATCTCTTCCGGTCTATGGTTGCCGTACCTCCGGAATTAGCTGCTCCATTTATACCATTCGAGGATTCATGATTGCTCAAATGATTTTCATTATGCTTGATATTACTGTTTGAACTATACAAATGATGGGATGAATAGCTCAACGAATTACGGAAAGAATTTCTACGATTCAATGGTGTTGGCATTTCATTCAGAGCATTCACTCGGGTATTGACGGGGTTCGGATTCGTGGGATTATCCGGAACATGATTATTATTGACATGCGGGGCAGATGGTAACATTGGAATGGTGGCTGTTGTGCCGGTCAATGCGAGATTATTGGATCCCGAAATCGTATTCAATTGTCCGTTGGATAACCGTCTATCATAGTTATTGATGCTGGTAAAATAATAATCACTTGGCGGCTTGATAACTTTTTCTTTTTTTATCTTTGACGATGATTGATTGGATTTTTGCCGCATACAGCAAATTGTAGCGCATACAATGAACACCAACAAAGCGGTAATCGAAACGACCAATATGACAATCAATTGCATGTGTTCATTGTCCATCAACGGTTTGGTGATATCCTTATTTGGTGGTGGCTTTGGATCTTCAACATCGATTGTGGCCAAAGGCATGGTCTTTACCATATAAATGTTGGAAAAATCTGATGTGCCTGCTTCATTGAAGCATTGCATTTTGATTTCATAGGCTGTGTTTGGTTGCAAATAGGAAATGTTTTGCTTGCGGGTGTTGGCACCCATTGTGGTAACCATTAGATATTGGCCAGCAGAATCTGCCGCACGATAGTTGATGAAAAATCCATCCACTTGTTGCATCTCAATGTTGAGAAATTCCCATTCAACAATGATCTTATATGGCGTTAATGATGATGCATTCAATATGGTCGGCGGATGTATTGGCCTTTTGACTGCTGGATCTTTTTGGAACACAAACTTATTGGAACTTTTGCCGGTCTTGTTATCATCATTTGAATAGACGGCTGCGATTCTGAAACGATAGGTAGAGTTGGGATTCAGGCAACAAACCGGATGTGAAAAAATATGCGGTGGTATGTCCACATCGACCGTGTTCCAATCACCACGCCCCAGTTCTTTGTATTGAACTTTGAAGAACATTATCGGCAAACCGGTACTTTTGGGAACATGCCACCGCACCATGACAGATTCATCGTTCAATTTGATAACTTCCGGTTTGCTGGGCGGAATCAATTTTAAATCTTTATTCTTGTGCTTGTGTTTCTTGGGATGTCCGTGACCATTCAATTTGGTTGGATGGTCATCATTGAATGGATTGTAATTATTCTCCATGGAAAATTCCGATAGGTCGAAATTAATGTCTGCATTGAATCGATCAGGCTGTTTGTGGTCATTATTCTGGTTAGCATTATTATTATCGACAAACTCATTGAAATTAGTGATGATTGAGTGTTGATGTTCCGAAGTCGATTTAAATTGCATTACTTTGATGGCGTAGGTTGTGCCCAATTCATTGGTGGCGAAACATTGAAATATGCCGCCATGCAATTGCGGATTGGCTGCGATTATTTTCAGGATAGCGCCGTCTTGTTCAAAGAACACATCATTGGTAATTTGGGAATCAATGAAATAGCCATTGTGCAACCAACTAATCAATGGTTTTGGTTGTCCTTTAGCATTACAAAAAAGCTCATAATTCTGTCCCTTTTCCATTTCTATAATTTCATAATCATCATTGACTATTTGTGGCATTTCGTATACTTTCAATTCAGTATTGGAATCTAGCGTTGTTTTAGTATTGAAAGCATTACAAGAATAAATTCCTTCGTCTTCTTTCTGCACGGAAGTAATGATAAGCGCGCCGCTATCCACGAATGATCGCGATTTAGGCAGCTCTCCATTGATTTTGGTCCAGCTGATTTTCGGAACCGGGTGTCCATGCGGTACACATTCCAGAGTTATATTGGAGCCTAGTATGGCAATGATTTGTTGCTTGGGCAACAATGTGAATTTCAATCTTTTCAGATCCGCGCTAGCATTTTTCTGTTTGATTACTTTCAAATTGACAAGATGTTTGGCAAACATTCTTTCCTGAAGGAAAGGATTGTGCGCTATGCATCGATAGCTACCACTGTCGAATGGTTTGACATTGGTGATTAGAAGATGGCCTGATGGCAATACTCGATATCGGTCTGTAAAGAGAATGAAACACAGATATAAAATCATTTGCCATTAAACGATTGTCTCTTCTTCGTCGACAAGGAAAAACCGAATTGAAATTTAACCAACCTTGGGTAATATTACTATTGCTGATTGTGATATTGTTAAATTCAAACTCAGCAACGGCGACTGGAATACTGTGTGGTAATTCACAAGGTATGACAACATTGTTACCAGATATGGCGGTGATATTAATGTCTTGTTGATTATCATCAAACGGACTAAGTTCGGCAATGATCAATTTGGCCGGTTGGCTGACAATCACTTGATTATTCCATTCGGCCAAACATTGGAATACGGCTCCTTGTAAATTGATATTCTGTTGCTGATTTTGATGATGATGTGAATTATAGTGAGAATGATATGGATGAGATCTCTTTTGTTCCTTTTGATCGTCATTCTGATGATTATCCTCATCAACAATGGCATCGACCAAGGGTTTTTGCAATTTGATTGAAAGCTTATTCTCATTCATCTTGATCCATTCGTAACTATCATTGTTAATAATGGTACCATTAAGCAACCATTTGATTTGTGCTTCGTTTGGAGACACCATACACTTGAAATTGATACGACGACCATCGGTCGAAGCAAAAACCGATTCTGGTTCAGTGATAAAATGAAGTCTATCGTTGATGTTATTTTTGTTGCCGCCATTAATGCGACCGTTGTTTTCGTAAAACTTGGCAGTGTTGACATTTCTTAAGCAAACAATAGTAAATAACAACAACGATGGCAAAAGCATCGTAATCACAAAATTGGATCCACAACGGTGGCAATGATAAGGCATCATCATAGGGATACTAGGATATTGGGATATTGGGAGATTCGTTTTTTTCACAAGTCACAAGAATCGTGTTCTTTCATTCATTCATTCATTCATTCATTAATTTTAACATTTATTGATTCGCCGAATGTTGACCAACTTCTTATTACTGGGGGTTGTCTTCGGTGATGATTATGCCAACAAGGTATCTGGATAGCCGTGTTGTTCCATGCAAACATGGAAACCGTCATTCGATGAACAGATCTTCTTCCATATAAATGGCAGTAAAGCCCGTGTGTATGTGTATGTGTGTTCAATCCACGATGTTGATGGATGTTGAACCGCAAACGAAGACGAGAAAGAAATTTCGCACCAAAACCTTGATGATTGTCTGTGGTCTGCGGTTGTTGTTGTTGTTGTTGAAGAATAAGAAGAACCCAAGAGTAATCTATCACCGACAGTGGTGACTGGGTCTTCAGGCAAACAAAAACAGTCAATTATATTGGAAAATTCAATTTATAATGATAATGTTGGCGTTCTTTCAAAACGCACCAAAAGAATGCGAGAGGAGGGAAATCGAAAGGCAACCAAATTAAAAAAAAACAAGATCAACGAGAGTCGAGATGTGAGCAGGGAAACCAGAAAAAGATTTCTTTTTCGGGAAAGGAAAAATAGAAAGTTGATTATCCATACATCCAAAATGTGGCAGAAACCAGCAATCCAAACATAAGTACACGGCCACCAAAATCACTTTAAAGAATCGTGCCCCTGCCCTTGTTCTTGTACTGTTGTTCACCAATCTATAATATCAACAAATATTCATTCATTTAGCACCAAAGAGAACAAGGCAACAACAAGAAATATAGAGGACTGGATTGGAAAGCATTTAGATTTTTGGTCGGGGCAAACAACAGCAAAAAGCATTGAAGAAATAAAAAAAAAGAAGAAGAAGAAGTATACAAGCGGGTATTACAGCAACAGCAGAGTCCAACAAAACAAGATGAATACCACGACCATGGCAAAAACAACCCCGCAGAAGAAGAAGAGCTCAACAAGCTCAAGAAACAACTTTGCCAGTTGTTGGTGTTGGCAGCTTGGTGGTAGCTTTTGGTTGGTTCTTTGGCCTCCGCCAAAGCCATGATTGTCGTCGTCGTCGTTGTTGTTGTTGTTTGACTATGTTGAATGGCTTCTCCTATCCTTCTAACCAATTTCTTTAATTTTTTTTTATAACATTGATGATTATTTCAAATCCCATTTCCCCCTCCCCTTTTCCTCCCAAAAGTACCCAGTTTATTATTAACATTTTATTGTTTGTTTGATGATAATTAACCCCCGTGAAATGGATGTCTTGGAAATGCCAGATTTCCAAACGAAAGGAAAAAACAAGCGCCTAAAAAGGCGTGTTGTAGATCCAGAAGTTATGCCATAGCACCCTGAAAGAATCTGTCGATCTCTCTAGCCAGCCATCATGCACACAGACATCGTCAGTTTTTCCAGGCCTTTATGTTGTTTTTTCAATCTGTTCTGAAAGAAAAGTGAGAGCTCCCTAACTTGCTCGTAAACAATTTGGTACAAAGAGCTGAATAGCTATGCACCACGAAAACTTGGACGGTCGCGACCAAGACCAAGCCAACGAAAAAAAAGAAGAGAGAAAGAAAGAGAGGCCAGTTTGCTTTTGTTGAATGTTTTTTTTTGGTTCGAAAGTACAGGGTATGTATTTTGGTTGGTTGGTTGGTTGTTGGATAGTTTGCTGAATGTGTGTGTACTACCAAGGAATAACGACACATTCTTTTGGTTCTCACAAGCTAAGATTAAAGACTTTGATAGGCACACACACACACATAAACTGACATACACCATCTCCCGGTGTATGTATATGCTATGCCATGCAAGCCATTAGCTAGCTAGAATCACCATTTTCTGTTCTTTTAATTCTATCGTTCTGTCTGATTTCACCTTTCTCCCCAAAATTTGATATTGTACGTTTAGGTCCAAGTAATAATAATAACAATAATAATAATTCATTATATTTAATCGGTCATAAAAAATGAGCTTCTATTTGATCTTCCTCTGGCATCGGAAAAAAATTAACAGCAAAAGGGTGAGAAAAGGGTTACCACCTATAAAAGAATCCTGATTTCTGCATTAAGTTTAAATGGGAATTTTTTCCTGAATGTAAAAAAAAAGAAGGAACTTGAACTAAGTTTGGAGAAGAAATTCAATAAAATGAAAGAAATAACATCCAATCTTTGGTGCCTTGATGGTGCGCGTTAGAAACGCATCGCCCAGTGTGCCTACAGGTGTTCGGGATGTGGCTCCATCGGCCATTTCGTGCCGATTGAATGCATGGATTCCATTCCAAATTGATGTGACCACGCACAAACCATGACCGGATCATGGATATTTTGTTGTTGGCATGAATCATTTTATAATTATTGGAAGGGAAAATTTCAAATTATCCAATGCCGGAGCAGATGGTGCTCCATATTTGAAAAAATGGATAGTGTAGCGCGCGAGAGAGAGGGACGAGTGTTGGGCCATTCATCCTCGTCGTCAATCGGCATTTTTAAAATAGATATTTTCATTTCCGCAAATTCGACTACATTTTCCCAAAAAAAAAGAGGAACAAAAGAAAGACGTTACTGCAGACATGTTTGTTCCAGACGTATTTTTTTAAATCAGTCAGTCAACCACAGACAACCAGATACTTTTGGAACTGTGGCGTGTATGTGTTTTTTATAACAAACAAAAGAGGGAAAAGGATAACTAAAAAAATAATTGGGCTAATTGCGTATTATCTATAGAAAGAGGCGAGGATTTCAAGGATCAATGATATTTGATACTCTTCGGGTTACAAAGTTCAACCCTTTGGATTATAGAAACATCGAAAAGGTCGTCTCCAAATATCTCCTTGTGATAATAAACTGAATGTGTCTTTTCCGAACGTATCTTTTAGAATTTGAATAGATTATGTTATTGCTTTTTTATCTTTTTTTCGATTGCTTTCATCATTTGTTGGGCAGACATTTTATTTGGATTTAAGGGGATGATCCATTCTACAAAGCCCAATACAAGAGCCTAAATTTCCATTTGTGATAATATTGGCCTGTTTTCATTTCATTCATCCATTCCATTCCTTCGTTTGGTTCCTTGTGAAATTTGCCGATTTTTTCGGCTCATTGCGAATGACGTGGTCGCAGATTATTTTTTTCCTGACATTCTCAAAAGACCGCCAAACTCTAAACCACCAAAGTGTATATCCATTGATCTGTGATGTACAGAATTGAATGTGAATCGTTTTATTTTTTTTCTCTGATTTTCTAGCACTGAAGCAGGACTAATAGAATGGGAAAAGTTTTTTCCAACATTTCCCCAATTTAAATAAATTTGTCTGTACTCGCAGTATCAGTTGACTATTGTTTTTTTTGGCTTTTCGTTCATCACCACTGTTCAGTTGGATGTTATTGTTGTTTGACAAGTTAACACTACTATGGCCAATTGTAGTTGTCGTTGGTTCGGTTGTACGTCGTCAGCATTGTTATCTCAATAATGACATCAAAGACGAGAGACGAAAATACTAACCAAACTGTATTCTTTGTAGATAGCTTCAACTGAAACGAAAAAAAAACTCAACAATTTTGTTGATTTTCACCTTCGGTCAATTGTTTGAAATCCAATATCCTCTCAAAATCTTCTCTCACTTTTGTTAATTTTTCCAATCAAGTTATACTGTCTCTTTCTTCTTCTCTATCTGTCGGGTCAGATTTCGATTTTCTCTATCTTCTAATTAAAACAGAATATTTCTAAAAAGATGACCAGTAAAATATTCAACTCATCGAGGTATGTGTCCCAACAGAAATATTGAATTTTCTACAAAGAATCCTGAATTTGAAATTTGAATTATAATCATTCGAGATACTAATCATAAACAACGTGTAATTCAATATAGCACATGATAAATGCATGTTATTATGGTGCAATTTAAAGTGTTTCATTTTTTAATTATTTTTTTTATCGTTTCAAACGAGACTACATAATTTTTTGTTTGTTTTTGAATTGTTTTCGGTAGCTCAAATTCCTTGGAATCATTTTGTAACCAATGTAAAGATAGAATCGTTACTGAAACCAATGGCCCAAGCTCATTATTAAACCCATATCGTGAACCAAGTTATCTATGCCGAAAAGAAATTGCATTGCAAAGAAGTCGTAAATCATCATCCACCAAAGATCCTCAGATTGAATGTCAAACTGAATCCAACGATGAAACCAAACAATGTGTTGAAAACGAAACCGTACGATTCGATTTGGGATTGAATGATCATCGCCAAATTATCTTTGATTTTGAAACAACTTCACTCGATGGCATTTGTCAACAATCCAGCATTATGAACGGCCAAAAACAAATTAGCAAAAAGGATGATTCAGAACCTTCCAAACAGAAAGAATCCCGACATGCTGGATCTGCTATTTGGAGAAATGATTATCAATACCATTTCCAATTTAGTGATTCTGGCAAAGAACCCCGTAAGATTCAATTGAATAATTTACCTTGCATAAATCAGATTGACCATTATCCTCCTTTTTCAACCAAAAGCAATGCCTTGGTTTGGAATGGATATTGGTGGTACACTGGTAAAACTCGTATACTTTGAACCAACTGATTTACCTCCAGACGAAAACACCGCTGAATCGGAAATACTTAAACAAATCAGGCATTATCTGAAAAGCAACAAATCATATGGCCAAAACGGTATCAGGGATACACATCTTCAAATGGACAATTGTTGTATCAATAATCGCATTGGTACATTGCACTTTATACGTTTTCCGACAGCAGATATGCCCGTTTTCATGAAGTTGGCCAAATCCAAAGGAATTGCTTCATTGGCTAGCACCGTATGCGCTACTGGTGGTGGAGCATTCAAATTCGAAAAAGATTTCCAAACCGAATTCAATTTGCAATTGCATAAATTTGATGAGCTTGACTCGTTGATCCATGGCATCCATTACATAGAAGCATCGAATCCGCATGAATGTTATTATTTTGAGAATCCACGTAATCCGACTGTGGCTACAAAAAAACCATTTGATTTTTCTCGACCATATCCTTTCCTGGTGGTCAACATCGGTTCTGGTGTTAGCATTTTGGCCGTCTATTCATCCGAGTCTTATAAAAGAGTCAGCGGTTCCAGTTTGGGTGGTGGAACATTCCTTGGCCTTTGCTCATTATTAACCGGTTGTGACACATTTGAAGACGCTATAGAATTAGCATATCATGGTGATTCGACTAAAGTCGACAAATCGGTTCGTGACATTTATGGTGGTGATTATTCAAAGTTTCGTCTCAGTGGTGATACCATAGCTTCGAGCTTTGGACAGATGTGTTGTAAGGCTAAACGCGAACAAGTTACTAAAGCTGATTTAGCCAGAGCTACATTGATCATGATTACCAACAATATTGGTTCCATTGCCAAAATGTGCGCCATCAGCGAAAAAATTGATCGTGTGGTGTTTGTTGGTAATTTTTTGCGGGTTAATGAAATTTCATTGAAATTATTGGCATATGCGATGGATTTTTGGTCTGAAGGCCAAATGAAAGCATTGTTTTTGGAACATGAAGGCTATTTTGGTGCAGTTGGCTGTTTGTTAGAATTGATGAAGACTGGACCACCTCAACAATCACCAAAATGATTGTATAAATCATCATCAACACTTGATTGAATTTTTGATTCAAGGTTTTATCCATTGTTTTTTTACATGGATACGCAAAACGATCAACTATCATGCTGTTTGTTTGAATTTGTTTTTAGTTTTATTATTCTAATCTACCTAATTGTTGTTAATCTTGATTAGAAAAATCTCCAATGATTATTAACTTATTTATTAAACGAAAAATTAATTGAAAAAAATGAAGATTAAACCAAATTTGAATTGCGATTCCATAAGCTGATTTAATTCTAAAGAAGCGACATCTAGAGGGTCTCCGAATTATCATATATGATGGAATCCATTCGGTCTGGAATGATCGATCGAATCATCCACCACAATGGACCAAAATGATCGGATTATTGTCCTGATTGATATGGATTGTTTCTATGTTCAATGTGAACAAAGGTTACAACCAGACAGATGGTCAAAACCGTGTGTTGTTGCTCAATACAACAATTGGAAAAGTTTGTTCTCAGGACTGAATAATGTTGGATTGATTCCATCAATGATTTATTTTTGTTCATTCTCAGGTGGTGGAATTATTGCAGTCAATTACGAAGCACGTCCATTCGGTATCAAACGGGGAATGAGAGGTGATGATGCTAAAACATTATGTCCAGATTTGCATATATTCAAAGTGCCTGACGATAATGGTAAAGCTAAATTGGATCGTTATCGGGATGCCAGCGTTGAAGTGTTCAATGTAATCAAAGATTTTATTGCTGAAGAAGAGAAAGTTTCGGGACAGAATCTGGTCATTCTGGAACGCGCTTCGGTTGATGAAGCTTTTATTGATTTAACCAAACTCATCGATGCTAAACAATTGATGTTGCCCGAGTTGGAAGATTTAAAAGCAAACAATACTAAGATTGAACTAAATGGCATCGAATTTGATGAATGGTACGAAAAATTGACCAGTTCTATAGTGATGAACGATGCACGTTTGTTGATGGGAGCCATCCTAACCGGGAAACTTCGACAGCTCATCTTTGAGAAAACACAGTTTCGATGTTCTGCTGGCATTAGCCATAATAAGATGTTATGCAAATTGGCTTGCGGTATCAACAAACCAAACGCTCAAACCATACTGCCAATGGATGGTGTACCAACTCTATTCGAAACAATCGACATATCTGATGTTCGTTTTCTCGGTGGAAAATTGGGCCGACAAGTTAAGCAGGTGTTATCAATAAAAACCATGAAACAATTGAACCAAATCGATCAAGATGCACTGGCCAATACTTTTGATGATAAAACAGCCAAATGGCTTTACGACCTTTCCCGTGGTCTTGATGATGAACCTGTTTCTGACAGAAGGACCACTAAATCAATAGGTTGTGGAAAAAATTTTCGAGGTAATCTAATATTCTTTTTGAACAAGTTAAATTGTTCATTTCTTATTTTGTTTGTCGCCTACAAACACAGGTCCACAAGCATTGAGAAAATTAAAAGATATTGATCATTGGGTCAAAGTTTTACTAACAGAACTATATGCAAGAATGGTCAAAGACAAACAAATCAACAAGAGAATCGCAAAATTATTGGTGGTTGGTTACTTCACCGACGATAGGGGTCATTGTTCTCGGTCCGTACAGATTGATGTGAATTCAGGCGATTATCCGAAACCGGAAAAGATTGCGGTCGAAATCATGAGACAAGTTTTTCAAAACCAATCGCAAATTAAAGAGGATCCAATTCTGAATATTTCAATATCAGCCACTAAATTTGTTGATGAAACACCAGGATCGGAGAAAATTGATAGGTTTTTTCAAAAAATCGACAAAGTCTCGTACATGCAACAAAATAAAGCCAATAATGCTTGTTCAAAAAGGATTATTTTCAATACAATCGAAAAATATTTCCATATTCAAACGGATACATGGGGTGATGAGAAAGTCATTCCACCAGAAGAGATAATCATTTTTGATATTGATGATGATCCAATCGAGGAAAAATTGGACGACGATTTTAATCTATTGCTGAATTCATTTTTCTTTCAGAAATTATTGATCATGTGTGAAGATGATGAAGCCTTGGATATGTCCGAAGACGATGACCGAGATAGTGATTCTGGAGAATATTTTTGATTTTATTATATTTACAATTATTGTCATTGATTATTTCAAATCAGATACTATATTTTATGTATGAATTGTAATATTCATCTTCTAAATCATAAAGTTCGCTGGTCATCTCATCACGTAATGCAATCAAAACATTATCGATATCTTTGGATTTTCGAATATTAGCCTCGGCTTTTTTCGTTATAGATTCATTGATCAAAGGAAAATCATTAATAGTTTGATATTGTTTGATTTCCCAGATCAATTTCAGCAATGATTCACATGCTCGTACGAAATTCGCCGCACGAATATTTACCTCGAATGAAAGTTCATCCAATTTGGAATAGGTTTGTTTGTCATCGATTCGTACCGAGCGAAATAATTCTGCGAAATTTTCCGCAATCGTGTTGATATCACTCTTTAATCTATGTTGATAATTAAGCAAAAAACTTTCATAGGTTTGTTGAGATGCCATGTTTTTGCGGAGGAGATTAGCTGATATAATCCTAACAGTATAATAAATTGGCACCATAACAATGCTCATTCGGTAACGTCGTTTATTTAGAGCAGCTCTAATCGATACAATCGATGTTTGTTTGCAAGCCACAACTATCGCTTTTTCTTTTTCCTGTCAGGTTAGCACTGTGCACGTTTCTCTATTCGGTGTGTTTTGGATTGTATTTTGTGTAAAACCGATTTTTTTTCTGGAAAAATGACGCGTTATCAAACGGAACCAGAGAATCCAACCAAATCTTGCAAGGCAAGAGGTAGTAATCTTCGTGTGCATTTCAAGAATACACGTGAAACAGCCCAAGCCATCAAGAAAATGCCATTGAAACGTGCTCAAAGGTATTTGAAGAATGTCATCACCCAAAAAGAAATTGTTCCATTTCGACGTTTCAATGGTGGGGTGGGCCGAAAAGCCCAAATCAAAGCATGGACCATGGCCACGCAAGGTAGATGGCCAGCAAAATCGGCCGAATTTTTGTTACAATTGTTGAGAAATGCCGAAAGTAATGCCGATTTGAAAGGATTAGATGTTGAACGTCTTGTTATTGAGCACATTATGGTCAGTTTTTAGAAGCTTTGTGTTAAGGTTTTTCCAATTAATTTTTGATTGATTTGTTTTTTTTTTTTGGAAAATTCAGGTGAATCGTGCACCTAAAATGCGTCGACGAACATACCGTGCTCATGGTCGTATCAACCCATACATGTCCAGCCCTTGTCATATTGAAGTTGTGTTGACCGAAAAGGATCAAGTTGTGGCCAAAGGCCAGGATGATGATGCTCCCAAAAAGAAACTTTCTAAAAAGAAATTGGCCCGACAGAAGCTTATGCAACGAGAATAATGGAGTAATGAAATTCTTTTTATTTTGTCTCATAAGCAAAAAACCATTATTTTGATTTTCAAAATAAATTCTCTTTATTCGGTTCTTGAAACAAGTCTTTGAGATTTTATGTTGGTGCCCAATCCTTTCAATATTGAGTGTTTTTATAGCAAAACTGAGAAATTCACTGAGTGAATTCAGAGAAATTTCCAATTGTTGTTTTTTAAATTTATGCTTTTCTCCACCACGGGATGGCAGCAGTGTAGCAGTGATATTCAATGAAGTTTTGGCATTTGCTTTGTATTTGTATGTCTGTTTTCGTGTATTTTATTTCGCAGTTTTGCTCACTTTTTATTCAATTGTGTTTCTGTTCTTCAGTATTGTTGTATGACCTTATTTTTTTCAAACATTGAAACTCAATCGAAACCACGTATCAGTTTCTTTGCCTGAAAAGTTGCACTTGCAAAAGTTTTGGTTTTTGTTTCATCTATTGGTGCTAGTTGATTGCTTCATTTTATCGAATCATGCCTGATCTCAGGCCTGAAATGTCTCGATTGTTTGAAAATATTCAATCAAGTTTCAGTTCTGGTTTGCAGAATGTGAACACATCAATAAGAACATTCGGCAATTCTTGTCGTTCACAATTATCTTCTCGTTTCGGAGTGTTGCAACCAAATACCAATGATAATGGTTCATTGAATTCATCGAATCCATTTATTGATTCTAATGATACGGATCAAAGTGTTCCTTCCAGTCCTACGATTCCTAATAGTAATAACAACGGTTGTGGAACATTTCCAAGCACTGAAAACAATTCTTCCAATTCACAAAATAATAATTCACATCGTTAGTATTTTCATCGGTTTTTTTTTTATTTTAAAAGATCATATTTGTAAATTTGACTTAAAGGTTCATCACATCACCAAAGAAATTCATATCGCTCTTCAAACCGAGCAAGACACCATTCATCATCGTGCCGTGATCGAGAATATCGTAATGCATATCATCTTCATCGTAATGGTTTGATCAGTGTTCGTTCACTGGATAAAGATAACCGCAATATATTGGCTGCTATACTTTCAATAATTGTCATCATTATCTTGGCTAATGCTTTGGCTCAACCAAAATGGTTCTCAATTTACAATGATCTGTGTGCACCAAGATATTTTGGCAAATCAGAAAACGGAAAATGTAAGTGTGTTTCATTTTTTCATTTCTCAAATTTTCTTTTTTTCCGCATTGATTAATCAAATGTTTCCAACAGTTTCCAATGACGATTCGCCTTCGATATTCGATTTTCAGCCCAACCAATATACTCAATACCGTCCACAATATTATTACAATGGACCATTACCGTCTGTTTATTCAACAACGTATGCGTTGGCTCCCGTTACCATTTATGGTTTGACCCCAGATTACAAAACCTGTGCTAATCCTCAGATATTAGCTTTGAAAAGAACAATTATCGGCCTATGTTTTTTAGCCATCATGTGCACATTGGTTCAATTCTTCATGGATATCATGGGAACCAAAAAGAAATGGGTCAATACGATGCGTTCTTATGCCATTGGCAATATTCTTTGCGTCCTATTTTGTGTTATCATAATTGGTCTTAGCTATTTCATCAGTGTCCTTTACGAACGTGTACAGTTGCAGCAACTGTTTAGCAAAACTAATGTACCGAACATGCCATCACGGTCCAACAGCATGTGGATCAAGAATGGAATCAATAGAATATGGAACGACAATCAACTTGATTATCTGACCATACATCAGATTGAAGTTAAATTTGAGCTTTGCTATTATCTTGTCACATTGGCCGGGTTTTTATCGATAATTGCATCAGCTGCAAATCTGTTCCGTCGACCAAGACAAATATTCATTGAACGTATCAGTGAAATGAACAATTGTAGAACACGATCGCAAATGCGTGCGTTGAACGGAGATGAAAACTTTCTACTAGGGTCGGATGTGTTGAACAATTCAAGATCGATCGATTCAACCCCATCACCAAATCATCCGTATTTACCACCATACCCTTATTCGAATAATGATTGGCTTTTTAATCCGAATTGGAGCCTATTTTATAATTCTTCCATGAATCCATTGGCAGCCAACCATCATGGAATATCAACAACAACTGCAGCATCGAATCAAAATTCCAACCAGCCACAACGACAAACAAGTACTCGAAATATTGTTCCAACAATGCCGACCACGGCCAATGCATGTCCACCTCCGCCACCATATTCGCCTTAATTCAATGGAAAAACAAGTGTGAATACTCATTACTTTCATGTTTTTGATTTGATTTATTTTGGTGTTTATTATTTTGATAGCTAACATCAATCATATTTCACATTATTATTATTATTATTATTATTATTATTGTTGTTGTTGATTTTGGCGCCATCCTAGTCTCTTATCTGAGGAAAAAATAGAGTGATTTAATTTTGTCTCTTTTTATTAGTTTTGCCAGCCAACTTTAAATCATTTTCTGTTATAATGCCAAGTAGTTGAGAACAAAGCGTTGAATGTTCAGCGGCTTGGCGCAATAAGTTTGCTTTGCTATCTTCTGGATGAAGATATGATGCCGTTTTTCGGATAGTTTCCATTCATTAAGTGTTTATTATATTTTGATGATCGAATGTCTGCGATTCAAGGACTAATGTTTTGGATTGAATGCGAAACAAACAAAGATGTGACACAATCATATTGTTATTAGGCATTAAACATCCATCCACATACATTGAAACACTACCCTTTTCCGCCCTGAATCCTGACACCTGCTAAATTTACAGCTGCTGTGCTTTGTAAAGTAATTCGATCTTATATTTTTAAAAAATTATAGTACAAATATATACTATTCAAAAACAAAAGTGTTGAATTCCAATTCCAAAATCATCAGAATGATGATTGAAACCCAAAAAATATTCACATTCACACAAAAGCTAACACAAACAGTTTGCTAGAAAAATGAAACGTGATCTCTTCGGAAACCTGGATAGGCAAAATTTTGGATAAAAATCATTCTAAAATTTTCACTAAAAACATCACGTTATTCATTTGGAAACCAAATATCATGAGTTTCTCTTGGATTATATTAAGTGATGATGATTGTCCACTGACTTTTCAAAACCCTCTTTTTTTACGAACAGATGTACGCCTTCTAAACAAGATTGCTTTTGAATTAGATGAAAACAAAGCTCGAATTCATTGACTGTTCACTAAAGTTCAAAGGAAAAATCAGCACAGTCATTACTGAAAATTGACAATGTAGGGAAAAGACCACCACCACCACTTAACCGTAGCTTAGCATGTTTTCGTGTTTTTTCAGTGTATATATTTTTGGTTGATGATAATGACTGAACCAATGATGAACAAACAGATGATGATGGTGGTGGTGGTGGTGGTAAAATACGAAAGAAAAACCTGCTACCAATATCTGCAGAAAAAAAACTAAAATGCGAAAGCCATCATTTTCCATTAAGCGTGTAAGGGGATAATTCAGAACATAATTCATTCGTCAATTGTTGGTTGAGGAAACAACTTTGTCAGCTTGGTCTACGAACAAACCATAACAATTTGGGGATACCACTTGAAAAAGCGGTGATATTTCATATACCCGGTGTGTCTACTGCCTACATATATCCCTTTCATTCTGAATGTCAAAAACTGCCATGATTTTATCAATCGTCTGAATTCTGGCTAATATTTCAAGCTTATAAAACACCAACACAACGAAACGATAAACGCCAAAATTAAAAGAAGAAAACAGCGGGATTCTTATAAGGTATGTTGTTGTTTTTCGATAGTGATCTTTGTTAAATTTAACTTGAAATTCATTCGAGAAATATCATTCGATGCTTTTCTTTTTTCCCAATGTTATAAATGGCTTTACAATCATCCTGATTGTGTTTGAAAATGTCAAACATTGCCGTTGATGATGATGATGATGATGATGACGACGACGACGATGATTGTGTTGTTTTTTTTATGGATAATTATTTTTTAAATGTTAACCATTTTTCATGTCTTGTGGTTTGGGAAAATTTCCTTTCAGTACAACTTCTTCGATTATCGAGATATTGTATCCGAAATCCTTTTATGTCAAGATTCACTTTCTATATTAGAGCATAAGATCATATTTGGTGAAAATGATATTCAAATTAATTCCTGGAAAACTTTGCCTATTCTGAGAAATATGATCAGCTAGATAGATTATTCAAGGTCTAGAAATCCTTTTGATTTACATGGAATCATCGTTAGGATGTTTTAAATTCAATTTAGTTGAATTATCGCTCATTTCCTTTTCCCAATTATGCTCCTCGTTTTTATGCTTTAATTCAATTTGTCCAATGTTTGCTCTGGAATGCAATTGTTTGGCTTTTAATCATCTGTTTACGAACTTTTTTCGTACATTGTTTTGGGGAATCATTCTTCTACGTCATTTCTTTTATCATTTATCGTTTTCTGTGCAAGCGTAGGATCCCAGCATTCATCAGTTGTGATATTTGGTTGATTGGTTCAGAATTAATTGGAGTTTGGTTTTTAGTTGTTGATTTTTCAGCCAAACAATAGTAAATGTCAGCGGCATATCTAGCTGTTCGATGCTAGCTTGAAGCTGTCAAGTGGATAATGCCACCATCTGCTATGTCGTTTCCCTTGATTGTTTTGATTCTGGGATGTTGCCCGAACAAACCAATATTGTTCCAAGCGAAAAACGTCATTGTTGTTTTTCTAATGCAGCCGAATTTAGATACCGACGTTTTTTTTTATAACAGGCCAGCAGGCGATTATCATTGAGTTAATCCTCAATTATCTTGCCTGAACGATTGTTCTATCCTGAAAAATCAGTATCCAATAGCGTGTAGATTAAGCCAGCCGAATCAGCAAGAGCAGAAAATGAATAAATAGACGATTCGAACCGTTCGGATTTGGTCAATTTTGATCAACTGAAAGATCGAAACATGTTTTTTAGTGATAGGCTTAACCATCATTCCTGCTTTTTGTCGATGAACTTCGAGAAGAAACCTTCTTGAACAGAAAACCCTTTTTTTCATTTTGAATTTTCCATAAATCACGATCTTGAAAAAAATGCCCATTGGTTTAACCAAAATGATGGCGATTATTAAGGATATCATCGTTACCCAATCCATCAATGGCATCATCAGGTAATTGGTGTTTAAAGGTTTTATTCGGTTCAAACCTATAGTAACTAGAACGATTGCCAGCCTGAAAAAATGCATGCCAGACCGCCATTTAATCGTATCGCACTATATTGAATCGGCATCTAAGAATCCTTACGTCACCATTTGTTTTGCGCTGGCGCCCTTTTGATCATGGTTCTTACATGAATGCCGCATTCCTTGCCTATATATCAGAACCAACTGATATGTTTAGATATTAAAAGCTGAAAATATGAAAAACTGTGGCGAAAATAGACTTTGTTTAGATCGAGAATGTGTGCTGGGAAAATATAGTAGAAGCGAAGCAATAGTGTATGTTAGAAGAAACTTGATTTGTTTATAGAACAATACCTTCACCTCGATGTTCGGCATTTGGGAATTTCATCGCGCCACAACAATCGCCGATTTCTAGCTAAGAAAAACTTTGACTTTTGTAAATGTCAGCACTTTCAATCCAGTGTTGTTTCAAATTCAATTAAATTCTTAAAGTTGATATAAATTTCGAAAAAACATAATATTATCCCAAATTCTTGCCTCTGCATAGATCACGATTAGCAGCAGCTTCTTATTCCAGTCTTGAAACAACATCCGATACAAACTTTTCGTTTTTATCATCAAAAGCCGAACCAAACATGGGTTCAGACGATGCACCCAGACTGAAACAGGAGCCATCCTTGTTAATGTATTTGGCCGCAATATCTGGCCTACTTGGAGCTTTAGGTGAGTAGCTCCCAATGATGAGATGAACTGTTCACATCCAACAAAAACCATTCTGTATCATTCGATAGGAATGGGTTTGATACTCGGTTGGTCAGCGCCCGCTTTCGACACTATGGCCGATGCGAATAGTGTACCGCGATTACAGAATTCAACATCAGATGAAGATGCCAAAACATGGATCGGTTCCAGTATGACCATTGGAGCTTTGGTTGGTGCGTTATTTTCTGGATCGTTTGCGCAATATTTCGGCCGGAAATATGCCTTGATAATCTACGGAATACCATTCACCATTGGATGGATTATGTTAACCGCTGCCAAGTCAGTTCCGGTATTGATAGCTGGTCGAGTTGTTTGTGGTATAAGTGCCGGACTTTTATCCGGTACTGCTCCATCATATGTTGTGGAAATTGCTACCATTAATGTTCGAGGTCTTCTTGGAGCTAGTTTTCAGGTATAACATTCAACTGTTTGACTGAGTTTTAAAATCGACATTCGTTTTGTTAGCTTTTCGTGACCATTGGCATTCTTCTGATTTACATTTTTGGCGCATTTTTGAACTGGAGGCTATTGTCTGCAATTGCAATGATTCCCACCATATTAATGAGCATATTTATGTTCTTCATGCCAGAAAGTCCCAGTTGGTTATTGTCCAAAGGTCGTGTTTCCGAAGCAAATGAAGCTGTCAGAAAATTGCGTGGCAGTAATAGCGATTCCGATCAAGAAACCTCCATATTGCAACAAGAAGCCGAATCGAAAAAAGGTCAAGGATTCAGTTGGAGCTTGTACAAACAACGTCCACATCTTCATCCGTTCATATTGTCTATGCTTTTGATGCTGTTCCAGCAATTTAGCGGCATAAACGCTGTCATGTTCTATGCTACCAGCATATTCAAGGATGCAGGAAGTTCGATAGAACCCAAGTACGCCACCATCATAATTGGGGTGGCGCAAGTTATTGCCACCTTAAGCGGTAGCCTGCTGGTGGATCGTTTGGGCAGGAAAATTCTGTTGATTGCTTCCGGAACGATCCACACCATCAGCTTGGCGATTTTGGGATTCTATTATCTAAAATTGAAAGATGACAGCAGTTGGGGATGGTTACCATTGGTCTGTTTGGTGGCATTCATCATCGGTTTCAGTATTGGCTTTGGACCAATACCATGGTTGATGGTGGCCGAAATCACACCGATGGAATCAAGAAGTGCAACCAGCGCCATGGCTACCGCATTCAATTGGACTTGTGCATTTTTGATAACGAAAAATTTTAAATTTCTCACTGATACAATCGAACAATCTGGAACATTTTTCTTGTTTTCAGCGATTTGTTTGTTGAGTATATTATTCACAGTGCTGGCTTTGCCCGAAACCAAGGGCAAATCAAATGAAGAGATCAAAAAATTTTTCATGTCAAATTATTCTGGTTCGCCAGAAGAATCCAGGCTCAACAGAGGTGGCAATAAGATGGAGATGGAAAAGTTAAACAATTAAATTTGGTCACTTTACCTCGGGTACGGGATCCAATCCAATTTATGAATCAAACGAATCAGTTTTGCTAGAATGGAACCAATTTAAAAATAATCCCTTAAATGTGGGCAGATTCATATCTCATCAGTCAGTCATTTTACTAATTTGATTTTGTGTTTGCCAATTTTATTTCCAAATTTAAAGCTATTAGTTTTAGCGCTTTATTTTTATTATCAGATTCTTACACTTTTTTTTAAATGGATGCCTTATTTCATTTTCCATGTTTTAAGATCATCATTTCTTAACATTATTATATGTTGTGTTCATTCTTGAATTTTACTTTATTTCAAATCCTGTCCCCCATCACCCTTTCATTTTATAATTCTTATCGGGCTGGTCGAAAAATTTTTAGCAAAAGTAAAGCTGTTTGAGGATTGAATCGATGCTCAGTGAATTTTCAATCAAAATCGTTCAGACAGAATCAATTATTTTAGTTTCAACATTCCCTTAGTTCGATTCTTGATTGTACATTTATTGAGCCCTACGTCGCATATATTCCAAAATTCGCATGCGTATTCGGCCAAGGTTCATGATCATAGCTTAGAATCCCTGCCAATTTACCAATAGAAATATCCATTAATTTAGTTTTTTTATGATTAAAATGATGGCAAACCAAATTATGGTTGCCAGGGTGTCCCATGCCATTAGTGCATCAATAGGAGTTTTTAGGTATGTTATTACCAATCAAATTTTTAAATCAAATAACTAACGATTTAACTATTTTTTATGATTGGATCGCTATCGGCAGCCACTTGATGCTCAACTCTTGAAACAACATCGGATGTTACATTATCATCACTAGTATCATCCTTTGATCCAATATTATTGCACGAGGACACCGTTATAATTTGCTGATTATTTGTTCAAGACAAGATCTGTTGTAGTGCAGTGCTTGCCCCGGTTTCCAATCTTGTATCAAAACATTTCATCAAATTTTAATTTTCTACGATCGTCTCGGCTTTTTCAATTTGAATTCATTTGACAATTGTGAGCCATTGAATCAATCTAAAGATTCAATTTAACATAGATCAAATCAAATATGGGCTCAAATGATGGACCTAAACTCAGACAACAGCCATCCATGATTATGTACTTGGCCGCAATATCCGGTCTACTTGGAGCTTTAGGTATTTAATGTCAAAATATTTAATAGTTTTCTTTACACAAACGATTCTGATCATTTAACAGGAATGGGCTTGACTATCGGTTGGTCAGCTCCTGCTTTCGATAGTATGGCCAATCCGGATAGTGTACCGCGATTACAAAATTCTACATCAGATGAAGATGCCAGAACTTGGATCGGTTCCAGTATGAACATCGGTGCTTTGATTGGTGCTTTGTGTTCGGGAACCGTTGCTCAATATTTTGGCAGAAAAAAAGCATTGATCATTTACGGAATTCCATACACCATTGGATGGGCTTTATTAACTGCCGCCAGGTCAATACCAGTTTTGATTGCTGGTCGAGTTTTTACTGGTCTTGCTACTGGATTTTTATCCGGTACTGCTCCATCATATGTCGTGGAAATTGCCACCATTAATGTTCGGGGTCTTCTGGGGGCCGGTTTCCAGGTCAGAAATTCAGATTATCGTTCTTTTTTGCAATCTTATTCAAAACGGGAACGAAATTGATTTTAATAGCTTTTCGTAGCGATCGGAATTCTTTTGGTTTATCTTTTGGGCGCATTCTTGGAATGGAGACCATTGTCCGGGGTGTCAATGATTCCTACCTTATTGATGAGCATATGTTTGTTTTTCATGCCAGAAAGTCCAAGCTGGTTATTATCCAAAGGTCGTGCTGCAGAAGCATATGAAGCGTTGAAAAGATTGCGAGGAGTCAACAATGATTCTGGTCAAGAAATGGATCTTCTGAAGCACGAAGCTGAATCGAGAAAAGGTCAAGGATTCAGTTGGAGCTTATACAAGCAACGTCCGCATCTTCATCCATTTATATTGTCCATGAGCTTGATGTTTTACCAGCAATTTTGCGGCGTGAATGCCGTACTATTTTTCGCCACTAGCATTTTCAAAGATGCTGGCAGTTCGATCGATCCAAAATATTCTACCATTATAATTGGCGTGGCGCAAGTTATCGCCACTTTAATAGGTAGTCTACTGATGGATCGTTTAGGCAGGAAAATTCTGTTGATTGCTTCCGGAACACTCCACACAATCAGTTTGGCGATTTTGGGATTGTATTATCTAAAATTGAAAGATGAAAGCAGCTGGGGATGGTTACCATTGGTCTGTTTGGTGGTATTTATCATCGGTTTCAGTGTTGGCTTTGGACCAGTACCATGGTTGATGGTGGCCGAAATCACACCGATGGAATCAAGAAGTGCAACCAGCGCCATGGCTACTGCGATGGTTTGGACCGGTTCATTTTTTATAACCAAAAATTTCAACGCCCTTATTGATGCAATCAAGCAATATGGAACATTCTTCATGTTTTCCGCCATTTGTGCAACCAGTATATTATTCACCATTTTTGCATTACCAGAAACCAATGGTAAATCGAACGAAGAGATCAGAAGACTGTTTATGTCTTCAAAAGATGATGAGGAGGCATCTGAATCAAATGATGGAGAATCAATGTAATCAAAATTAAGTTTATCTTTGTTTATCGTCGGGAATGTATCAAGTCGGAAGATCTTTGATGACCATTTCCGGAAGTATCTCAAATTAATGTCTTTTGTCAATTTCATTTATAACATCAAATTCAAATCTGATATACTTTTTTATATCACAAAATAAATGATAGCGTAGTGCTGCCATCTGGTGGCTAAAAAGTAAACTAAAGCCAAGTGCTGCCATCTGGTGGCCAGAAAGTGAACACAAGTCGGTCGGCTATTTCTACCTAAGTTGGTCGGCTATTTCTACCTAAGTTGGTCGGCTATTTCTACCTAAGTTGGTCCACCTCAGTGCTGCCATCTGGTGGCCAAAAAGTGAACTAAACGCAAGTGCTGCCATCTGGTGGCCAAAAAGTGAACTAAACGCAAGTGCTGCCATCTGGTGGCCAAAAAGTGAACTAAACGCAAGTGCTGCCATCTGGTGGCCAAAAATGAACTCAAGTAGTTCGGCTATTTCTACCTAGGTGTTTCCACTATTTCTACCCAAGTA
>JAOZJS010000191.1:0-63912 GCA_025882695.1 Amerodectes protonotaria | reverse complement strand
TCGGAACGTGCCGAATCATCCACCATACGAAATGTTGTCAATCTGGATGATCAACAAGTGATCCCAACGGAAATCTATGAGATGGCTGCTGAGGAGGCTCCCTCCGAAGAAGAAGAAGAAACCGCAGAAACGGAAGGAGAAGGAGAGGAAGAAGGAAAAGGGGCAGAAACAGTGGTGGAAGATAGGGAATTCGATTCGCAAAACGCTCCGAAAAATGATGGTCAAGATTTGATGAATGCTTCACCAACCACCGGAAACAGCGTGCGCAACACTGCTGCTGCTGCTGTTGCTGATAGCTCGCTGGTTGAAAGACTACGCGAGATGACCAATGAAGAACTTTTGGAACAATTGAAACGTACCAAAGAATTGTTAGGTATACAGATTGAACGATTGAAAGCATTGGAAATGGCCAACACACTGGGCCATCACCACCACCAATCTCATCGTACGGTTGGCAAAAGTGCTAGAAGCTTTGCTGAATCCTCCGGAACACCCCTTATCACCACGGTCCCTTCAACAACTACCACTACTACGACCGAGCCATCAGCTTCGTCATCAGTTACGGTGGTGACATCTGCCAGTACCGAAACGCCCACTTATGTGATGGTTCCGAATACAAGAAATAAGAACATCGTTCAAGATAATGATATTTTTTCAACCCCACCCACCACCACCACCACCACAACTACAGCCAAACCGCCTGCCAGTCAATATGTTCCCACCATAATTACATCACCAATATCTTATCCAAGAATAGTGTTCAATTATGGTGGTAATCCGGTTTCGTCAACATCGGCTCCAGCCTCACAGCCAGCGCCGATCACCGAACCACCTCCATCGCCATCTACCAACATAGATCCTTTTGTATCATCCGTATCCGGTATAACCACCATGGATTACAATGAACCAACCAACATATCCCCACCGCCTCCGATGGCAGCGTTTGAACATGAAAAAGATTCATCGGTAACCACCACCAGCACCACACCCTCTTCGGCTTCAAGCACCACCGTCGGAAGCTCAGAAAGTGATACTAGGATTGAGAATAATTTTCTGGTTGAACCACCACCAGAGACTCCCACTCCTTTGGCACCTTCGGAAACACCGACGGTGGCGCCGCCGCCTACCACTACGGCGCCCCTCTTTCAAAATAATATTGAAGAAGTTAGAGAAGGTGGTGTTGATGATAATGATAATGATAATAATAAGAATGAAACGAATGTCGAAACAATGATATTGACGCATGTTCCCAAAATTACCATAATCCACAAGATTATGAAGCCATTCCGTATGGTACGCGATGATAATGAAGAAGATGGTGATGATGGCGATGGTGGCGCTGTCACAGTAAGTCCCGGGACCGGTGACGAGACTCTAGATGGCGCTGCCAAATCGGTGGATGGTGATGAGGATGGCCAGACATCTGTTGGTCCAGGCACAGGAAACACTCGGTTTATGCGTTTGAACAAAGAAATGTTTGGTGGAGATGAAATGCTTTACAAAGAAGCGTTAAGAAAGCATCAGGATTTGATCCGGTCAACAATGTCCTCGATGTCTTTGTATCCGGCTGCGTTCAAGCGTTATAAAGTTCAACATAATAATAAAGTGAACAGTGTTGGCGAGATTTACTTGTTGCCAAACTTTTTTGGCGACCAGAAAAATCAAACCCAAATTAATCCACCAGATCGCAGCACTCTTGGTCCTAACATTAGCCCAACTGTGTTAATCCAGATCAACGATACTGGTAGTATCGACAGTATCGAGACTCAACTCCCAAAGGAGGAGCCTAGATTGGCAGAAGCAAAGAAACAGAAAGAAGAAGAGGACCAAAGACCGAATGAAGTGACTGCGCCACCAACGGCCATCAATGATAATATTAGTGTTGAAGAAATGGGCGTTTCTGGGGAGGATTTCTCTCCGAAAACTGTGGAAACCAAACCCACCAGCAATGGAAAAAAGAGCCAGGATGATGTTGTGCGAAGAAAAAAGCTTAGAGCAAAGCTTCTGCTGAATCAACAATCAATATTGGCGTTCAACAGAAATCCGGAAAACATTTTGAAATTGTACAGGCCAAGATTCAAGAATAGAAAACATTCCCAATCGAACCAGCATCATCACCGTTTCCGTAAAGTTAGATTACCGTTTGGCAAAAGAACCACCGCCTCTGTTGCCATACCCTTCGGCAATCTATCGCCGATGACCAATGGAAACATTTCAACCAATTTGATATTGAATGCTGCCGCAAGCAACAACAATACTTGGATAATGTTCCACGATATCTCATCGACCTCAACAGCAACAACCACTACGGAACCGGATGTTCCTCCCAAAAATCCTGCAACAACCCAGGCAACGCCCAGTGCCACAATATCAACTACAACAACACCGATCGCAAGGTTAGAGACAACCACAACCCCACGACCGGAAGTTGTCGAATTGAAACGGGAGCAACTGAACAGTGATTCCAATGAATCGACCTCTGAGCTTGAGCATGAACAGCCACAAGCAAGGTCCGTTGCCCAGCAAGCAGTGCCTCCAGTTCCGGTTAATCGAACCACCGTAACCGAGGATTCTGCTGTGATTATCCAGGATCCACCGGTGATTCCGATCAATCCGACCAATGGAACCAATTTGATTTCGGATTCCTTGGTGGACATTTACCGGAACTATTCAAATTTCAAGATATTCTGCACGTTCGATGCTCACAGGCCGGTTACGGTACCACACAGTGGATCCTCCAAAGTAGACGGTGCGGATACGGAAGGGCGTTTCTTCGACATTAATACTTTGGAACAAAATCTGCCAATCCTTAAACACTGCACTCATTTGGTGTATGCGTTCGCCAATGTTGACCTCAATGGTGATCTTTATCCAGGCGGTGTAAGTCCAATCGTGGCGTCGGCGGCCAATCAAGCAGACACAAGCACCACCGATCAGCTGAGGAATAATTTGGAAATGAATCAAGCCAATCTGGTCCGATTGAAACATATCAAAAAACACTTACCACATTTGAAACTATTGGTGGCGGTGGGCGGTTGGGATACACCACCGCAATTGTTTTCATTGATGGTGGCAACCACCCGTCTACGTGAACGCCTAAGCTCCAATGTGTTCAAATTCGTTTTAGATCATCAATTCGATGGTGCCATCATTGCGTGGTTCTATCCGGTGTATGGACAGAAATCTTCGCTGGATTCCCGGAGCACCAGAGCTACTGGCCAAAGCTTGTTCCAATTGGATGATAAACAAAATCTGATGAAATTTGTTCGATCCATCAGAAATCGTTTTGATTCGGTTGGCCAACGTAGATTGGAATTAGGATTGATGGTACCACCGTTCCAGGAGTTCATCGACCGTGGATATGAAGCCAGAAAAGTGTCCGAGTAAGCCACGCCTCTTTATTCACTCTCCCTGTTGTAACTTTTGCAAATGAAAAACAATCATAAATTTTTTGTCCATCATAGATTGGTCGATCATCTAATATTGATGACTTACGATTATTATGGTAGCTGGGAGAATCAAGTGCATCATTTTGCTCCATTATTCCCATCGAATACATCATTGGATGAACGTAATCGGAAATTCAACATCGTAAGTATCGTGGTAAAGGAGTTTCCCATTTTTTTGACATCGCCCATCACCGGTTTAGAATTATACGGTCAACTATTGGATCAATGAGAAAGGTGCCCAAAGAAATAAAACCGCCATCGGTGTGGCATTCTATGGTCGTAGTTTTACTTTGGCCAATCATTCCGCGACGGACGCCAAGGCTGGATCGTTGGCTTTAGGGCCCGGTATTGCTGGACCATTGACCAATCGTCCCGGATTGCTATCGTTCAATGAGGTACTGTGATTGATTGATATATCTCAAATCGATTTTTCAGGATTTTTCATTTTCCCCTATTCGGCCTCAGCTATGTGAACTATATTTAGGTAACCCGAACGTACGGCTCAATGAGGATGAATATCGAATCACCGCCAACCTACAGCTATTCGATCAATGGGTTGGTTTCGATGATGAACTAAGCCTTTATTTAAAAACCAAATACGCCATTGGTCAACAATTGTCCGGAATATTCATTTGGTCGATCAATTATGATGATTACCGTAATCGTTGTGGTTGGGGACAATTTCCACTGCTCAAAGCCATCAACAAGGCGGTTGAACATTGTACTGTTTGGAAACAATGTGGCCCGATGGATGTTAAACCGCAGCCTGAATCCAAATCACAAAACAACTAACTGTGAAAGGAGACGCGATACTGGCATAGAACAGAATAATGAACAGCAATCGATGAGCTACAGCTTATATAGGGCTGAGACAGACATTGGGATGGACACTGGATTTGCTACAAATTTGAACCTTCGTCAATAACAACGTCTCCAACGCATGATCCTCCACATGAATCCAATAATTTTTGATGGCGCCAAAGGCTTCAACGCTTCAAATGCTCAAACATCACTCTTTCTTTTTTATTTCCCTCCAGGACCCTTAGGGTTCCCTTCCTTTTTTTTGGCTTTCCGAAAATCCGCCCGAAGAACCTTTTTGCATTAATTTTTTTTCCGCTTGGTATTCGTCCAATCGATTTTTTTTTGGTTTCAATCTCACTTTTATTTCTCCTTTTTCAATCAATTGAATTTGATCTAACTTTTTTTTGATGTAAATAAATTAATTTTTTGAATTTTGAATCAAAATTATAAGTAGAGTGGGGCATCGTTTTATGCGAACCAATCAGAGAGAGAGAGGAATACACCTTCTTCTCTTGTTTATAGTGTGTCTTCACATTCGGCCAATCATAGAGAGGAATACACCTTCTTCTACTGTTTGTAGTGTGCCTTGTCATCAGGTCAAATCATCACATTCGGCCAATCAGAGAGAGGAATACATTTTCTTGTACTGTTTGAAGTGTGTCCTGTCATCAGGTTGAATCATCACATTCGGCCAATCAGAGAGAGGAATACATTTTCTTCTACTATTTGTAGTGCGTCTCGTCATCAGGTCAAATCATCACATTGGACCAATCAGCGAGAGGAATACAGCTTTGTTGAAATATGCTTTGAACAGTTGACACCAGATGGCAGACTGAACCGAAATTCAAATTTTCTATTCCATGGCTTCTTTCTGATTCAATTGATTCCATTCGAATTGGAAAAACTCCATTCTCGAATCGAACATCATTACTTGAAAAGCATTATTGTGTGGCTATAAATGTGTTGGAAAGTCCCGCAAATTATTTCATTCAAATTGAGGCAAGCTAGTTACAAGTGGCCCGAGCATCAATATCAATCATAATCCCAAAAACTGACCAAGTTCAAATTGTCTGATGTCCATCTACAACTACAAGACTCTGTTCAACTTAGCCATTTTTCTATGCCTTTCATCATTCGTGTTCGTGAGGGCTTCCGGTCTAGTTGTCCAAGATAAATATGAACTAGCGGCAAACCGATGCTTGGCCGATGCTGTCACGATTATGAACGGAAGAGACGCCCAGGATAACCACACCACAATCTGTAATTGTGAAGGTTTACTAATGTGTGAATGTCTCGATGATTGGTGCAAAAATCATCCCGATGTTTCGGAAAAATGCAAGGAAAAATGTAATTATGATGAATTGAATTGTCCTGAAGCCGAAAATATTGATCTGGCATTTTGCAAATCCTTACCTAAAAAATGGAGCGTTCTTAAAATCTTCATAATCCTTTTCGGATTAATTCTGGCATCAGCATTATTCTGTTTTTGTTGCTGTGTGTGCTGTAATGTTTGTTGCTGTGTTGGCCGAAAAGACACCAAAAATGGTTACTTATTTGGTTTTTCTTCCGCTTCTTCTGCTTCTTCTGCGGATTCTTCGGCTTCTTCTGCGGTTTCCGGTTCTTCAGCTGCTCCATCCGGGTCCAGTTCAATTTCTGCTGCATCTACATCAGTTGCTTCTAGTTGTACTGCCGCGGTTGAGCCAAAAAAAGAAGAAGCGATTGTGCCAAGCCCAAATCCCGTTTGTGATTCATCGTGTGCACCTTCCGATAGTGATTGTAGCAATGTACCGAACGTGCTGGCGCCCAAAAAAACGGACGAAAGTGCTAAAAAATTAGCCCAAAAACCAGTGAAAGATTCTAAACAACCTAATTTATATCAGCGTAAACCAACACAGGCAAAATTCATGAACACAGTCAAGCCGAATCTGTCGGAGATTCGTCACGCCATTTTGGATTAAATCGATTTGATAATTTTTTTACATCTCATTTTGATTTTTGATCCCGGAAAAACGAAATTAAACCATATTACCAAAAAATCCCAATTCTTTACATTTAAATTTTGAATCTTATTGTTGTCTCTAGATGGCAGCACTAATGGTTTTATGATTACCATTTTTTCGAAAGCCAGTGCTGACATCTAGTGACGACAAAGGGATTTCTTAGCTCGAAATTCCGTCCCTCCCGTTATAAAGACCACTGAACAGTCTTGCGCTTGACTCAGCTCCTACTAAAATGTATTGTTCATTGAAATCAGTTCAACCCCCATGCCAAACAAACGTCCTTCTTATAACAAGCATAATTGCGTTGAGTGCCAATGAGTGGTGTAAAATTAACCAATCACAATTCATCTGGTTGGAATAACGACAGCGTACTGCAGCAACTGTAGCAGACTGTTTCTAGTGTATTTTGTAGGTTGTTCAAGAGAAACGAATTGTGATTGGCTGGTTTTTAAAAAAAATGAACGTGAGACTACTGTAGTTACAGTCTCGCAAGAGTATCTATGTCTTTATAACACACTGTATGCCCCCTGAAATCACTACCGGTTCCCGCCAGGATACAGAAATTGATTCAATTTTCTAATTTTAATCTCAAAAAAAGAACCGATACATTTCTACCGTGGCAAAAATTTGGATTTGTTTGATATCGATTTGAATTTAGCCTGAGACTTGGATACGAGTTTGGATTTGGGCTTGGATTTGGATTTAGTTCTGTCTTTAGTTTTAGGCTTCAATTTGGTCTTGGATTTATAATCAGCTTTTTGTTGGGATCGGGATTGAGATTTGGCGCTAGGTTTGGTTTTAGACTTGGTTTTAGGCTTTGTATCAGGTTTGGTTTTAGGCTTTGTATCAGGTTTGGTTTTAGACTTGGTTTTAGGCTTGTTATCAGATTTGGCTTTAGGTTTGGTATTAGGCTTGGTTTTAGGTTTGATTTCAGGCTTAGTTTTAGGCTTGGTTTTAGGTTTGGCTTTGGATTTGGACATTGAATCGGACTTGGACTTGGACTTGGACTTGGATTTGGATTTGTTTTTGGATTTGTTTTTGGATTTAGATTCGGATTTGGATTTAGATTCAGATTTAGATTTAGATTTGGATTTGGATTTCGACTTGCGTTTCATCTTGGCTGCATTGGATTTTTTGTTTTTTACTAATTTTTCTGTCTTTGGTTTATGCCTAAATTCATCGGAAAGTGAACGTTTTGGTAAATCTTTTTCTGATGATTTAGCTGGTCCTAAAGCCAATTGGTCTGTTATTGTCGGAGGTTTGGACTCTTTGATGACTGATGAACTAGCTTCGGGTTCTACTGAAGATTTAATTTTTATATTGCTTATGGTGAACATCGATTTTTGCGAAGATCTAGACCTTCCATGGCAATACATGCATAAGATGGCCAAAACAACCATGGCCAACACCACGCTTAGGAACAAAATGATCAAAACAATAATCAAGGTTGATACTTTTTCATTCTTTTTCAAATTTTCACACATTTCAGGTGTTACATTGGTTGTATTACTATCGCATCGAAGTTGATCAAGGTATTGACAAGGATTCGTACATCTAGGATCTTGATTATCGTTGCACCAAACATCGACACATTTGCACATCAATTTACCATAACAATGGCAAAGTATATTTGAATCGGCTATTCTATCGCACATTTTCTTTTTGGCCTCTTCCAGACATTTAAGTTTAACTTGTTCATATTTTTCATTACAATCGCACCTTTGTTGGATCGAAAAGATTGTGATCAAAATCCACACCAAAACCTTTGAGCCAAAGTTTGGATTCATATTGGCAAAAACTCAAAAATTAAAAATCAAAAATCAAAGTACAATTCTTCGAAATAAAAATATTGCAAATCACATCACACAATACATCAACAAGTGCGAAATCCGTTCTATTTTATACATGTTTGGCCCCGCCTTCTGAAACTGCCTAATTTTTAATTGAGTTAGGATTGGCTAAGGCAAATAAGGCGGCGTTTAACCGATAAAATAAGCTCAATGGTTGTTACAATGATTGAAATTTGTTTGAATGGTGTTAAAGGGTATGGTCAATCAATTCGGGAGAAAGGCCTTGAAGGAAAAGATACAAACAACGAATGGGCACGCCGCAAATGAAAGTTGGGCGTTCTTTATCGCATTGATGTTAGTATTCTTTGTTTTGCCAATATTGGTGTTTTGCTGTTGTGGCAGATTACCTTGTTGTGATCCTTGCCGGGAACAGATTTCTGAATCGGAGCAAACCGACAAGAAACAAAACAAAAATATTAAACAAGAAGCTGATAATACCAGCGTAGTTGTTTCGTTGACTTCGACTGAATCGTCCACTCCCGAATCACTGAAAACCTTGCAACTATCAAACAAATCAGCGAGAAAAAATTAAAAAAAAAATAATTAATCAATTATCGAAGCGAATTCGATTTGATTGAGTTTTTTTTAATTTTTGTCGGGCATAAAAAGCACGGCCATAGGCCCAGAATTGAAAATGGGAATTTTGGGCTTTCTGCAATCAACACCGCCAAGGTGTCTTCTGTTGGGCCATCAAGCTATTCCGCTGATCACAATTATCATGGTATTCTTGATCATTCAGGAAGGATATACTGTTGGTGTTGGCGCAAATACGACAAAATATGATAAAAAGTGTTTTGCGAGAACAGTTCCCTGAATTGGTCTGAACATTTCCATGGAAAATGGTCACGAATGGAAACGATTTGTCATTGTATCGGTAGATTGATGTGCGATTGCTTAACGGAATGGTGTGCTTCACAAAAGGATAAAGTTCCTGGATGTGATCAATCATGTAGTTATAGTTATATGCAATGTCCGGGGATGATCGTTCTCAATGGATCCCAATGTTGGGATCTGTCTGAAGATAATGTTGACCAGTTTGGCAAAACCAAACAATTATTTTTGATATTCAATTGTGTTTTTTTGGCATTCATTCCGATGGCCGTTGGCCTTTCATTCCGACCGATCGCTATAAAGAAACGCTCGCTTTTTAATAACAGTTCATTGCAAAATTTAAAAACATTGCGATCAAAATTCACCAAAAAACTCGAAAGGTCTCGATCCCGAACTAAGCGAAAGAAAAAGCCAAACCAATACAAAGTAAAACATACCAAATAGGAACAACATCCAGCCACATCCTGCATGAACTTTGATCGGATCAAACATATTTTTGTGTTATGCTTTTGTTTTATATTTATATAATGAATCAATCAATAAATAAAAAGGTAGCGGATCTTCTAATTTAGTTTCTGCAATCCTCGCATGCGGTTTCCCAACATAATATTTTTGTTTGTCAAGTTTGCTGACCTAACCGAAATTGAATTAAATCCAGGACCATGTGATCCAGGATCCGAAATTTGGCCAATGGTCAGCAGTTTTTGTGGGATCATACCACCATTATATTATACCACAATCCTCATATAATAATATGATCAACGAATTTCGCTCCATCGCACATACAACAACAACAACAACAACAATAACCATCGTGATGATTAATTGATTGGTTGATTATTGATCATCGAACCAGAATAACACTAAAAGATCTGATCCAGAAACAAACATGCTACAAAAATAAAACATAGAAGTGATGCTAGTGGTGGTCAAGTTTCCGGGCTATCGGTTTCGGGGCTGTTGATTGATTGATTGATCGATGATTGGACTTAATGGTACCAAGTCGAACATCCGAAAACCATGGTATTGGTTTACCAGCATCATCATTATCCAAGATGATGCCAGGTGTGGTGTTTACCGCCGCATCGCTTGATATGCGGGCAGAATAAGGGCTAAAAAACCAACTTTATTCGATTCGATAATCGATCAAAGAATAATGATCATGTTATGATGGTGTTGAAAGTGATTCTGGTGTAGTGTGAACATTCCGGGAACAAACAGAATAACGATACAAAACATGTGAAGTAACAGCAGGTAAATATTTGAAAACCAAGACAAAAAAGTGTGTGCCAAAATCCGAAAAAACACAAAAAAAAAATTTGAAAATTCAAATAAATATTTGCCATCGATACAATCGATTAGTTTAGAAATAATTGGAAATCGACCAATCGACCAATCGAATTGCTCGAATCAATCAATGTGGGAGGAGCTTAAGAAATGTAGGTGCCTACAAACGTGCCTTTTGATGTGCCAAATGAAAGAGAAGCAAAGCAAATAGTGAGACAAAAATATTTTTCGGGGCGTGTCTCTTAGACTGTCAATTTGTATCGGCCAGAATAGGCTTGATAAGCATCATCCACTGAACCATCATCGGTTGCATCCATCACCATACCACCAGCGCCGGCTGTGGATTGAGCCATGCCCAGATCATCTTGATGGTACATTTGTGCTATGTTAGGATTGGAACTAGGGCTACGTAAACGATATCCGGTTGTTGTTGTATATGACATTTGACCAGCTCCGGCTGCACCAGCTTGGGCCAATTGATGATGATATCCACCGCCCGGAGTGGTCACATACGGCGACAATGATGGTGTCTGGACCAATTGAGATTGCTGCTGCTGTTGTTGTTGTTGACGATGATGATGATGTGACAGATATTGGGCATGATGTTGGGGTGTGGCCGGACCGGAAAACGAATGCCTGGTAGAGATGGCCGGCGTACAACCATCCAATGTACTGCCAAGATATTGTGCCAATGATGGTTGTTGTTGTGGTGGTGGTGGCTGCATGGGCGATGTTGCCAACGGTGTTCCGCCCATGGTTCTATCCGGTCCAGTGGTAGCATAGTTTATTGTTTCCGGTCTTCGATGTGATTGATGATGATCACTCAAATAATAACCACCGCCGGCACTTCCACCATCACTTCCACCGGAAATGGAGCTAATTTCATCGGTGGCATTAAAATATGATGTATCCAATTGAGGATTAGAGGATCGGTGATATGCTGCTGCTGCTACTGCCGCTGCAGCTGCTGCCGATGATGAAGATGATGGTGATCCAAAACCAGTTCCACCACTTTGACCACCTCCACAATGGTTGATCGATGTGGGCGGAGCTGGTTTGGATGGCGATGAAATGCTTAAACGTGCCATAGAATTAGTTTGTACATTGATCTGGTTGTTGGCCATCGAAATTGATCGTTGATAGGCAAATATCTGCCGTTCTAGGCTATAGTTTTCGCTGGACAGAGCGGATATTTCTCGTCTGCAAAAAAATCGGATTTCCAATTTACAAAGGATTAAATGATTAGGTTTAAGCTATTTGACTAACCTCATTTGATGGCAATGCATTCGGGCAATATCATCATATTTGTGGTAAATATGATTGAACAACATGATCGAATCATACCATTCCACGTGTACGGTCAAATTGGTTTCATTTTCCAGATATTTTTTACCTGAAGATTTGATCTAAACATAAACCAGAATATTTCTAAATAATATAAAATCCATCCAAAAGAGGCGTCAACTTACATCTGCCACCAAAATATCGGTTTCCATCACCACACCCATATCTATACCATCCTGTATATAGTAATTATAATGGGGGGAATTTTTCACCATCACATTGTTCGATCCAAGCGGACCCGAGCCAGTCGCTGTTTGATTTGACCCGGATGAAGCAGCAGTCGATGATGATGTTGATGATGAATCCTGGTTGACGATCACATAGGTGAACCAGGATACATATCGCAGGTGGTTCCTTGGCACCGAATGCATGTCCATGAAATATAGTTTCAATTTAAGATATTCACCTTCCACATCGGATTCAATGCTCCAGCCTTGTTTGTTGCGATCATAGCAATTGATGGTTGGCGATATTGACCTGGTAATGGGCACTTTGGCCTCCGAAATCGGATTACAACAATAGAATTCAAAGTAAAGATTGACCATGCCCATGCTGGTCAATTGGGCAAACGTGTGCTGGTCGATTTGATAGCCACGTGTACGGCCATTCATATCGCTCATTTGTTCGATTATTCCGGTATCTTCACGCAATTGATCTTGTCCCAACACAATCCTATACTGTATCCTGCAAGCATTCTCGAAACCGGTCAATCGGTTCAAGAACAACAAATATGAACGATTAGATTTGCTTCCTGCGCCTCCACCTTGACCACTATTGGCATTCCTAGCATTGAACAACGGTTCCTGATCTTGGCTATTCGATGAATCTTTGAACAATCCTCGCACCATGCTGGCCGCACCACCGCTGCTAGCATTATGCATCAGTATGGAGATGTTCCATTCGAAAGTACCATAATGGAAATAGCTTGTCTCCAATTTACCATTCTTAAACGTCGGTGCTGGTGGATTGGCTGGATTGTTGCTGGGAGCCGAGGATGTTTGACCACCAGGATTGCCACCGTTCTGCCCTCCAGAACCGGCCAAACTATGCAAACAGATTTGTGTCTCGAACACTGTCATCAAATTGCTGAGATTCAATTCCAGCAGGAATTCACCGGTTTCATCGCCAAAGTTTCTTGTTTGTATATCGCCCAATGGTATCCATTTGTTGATGCCCTTGGAAAGCCCAACGAAACAAAAATCGGTTCAATAATTTGATAACTTTATTTCAATTTCCTTTCGCAAAACTTTGGACCTTGTCTACCTCTTGTCCACCAGCCCTAAGTAACAATGTTGGAACAACCAAAAAAAAAAATGATGTCCGGATGTGAGACGACAACGAATGCTTTTTTCTTGTCTGATTTACTTTTTGGATCAAATTTTATGGTTGAACCAATTTTTATTCGATAAAATGAAACTGTTCGGATCTGAAATGAAACCCAAGGGATAAAGCCGAAATAAAATAGAGAACATGCACATCCCCGAAATCTTATTATCATTCTGGTCGCGGTCTGATCACGTTCTTATAATCGAATCGAATCGAAGAAACAAAATAAAAATGATAAAAATTGATCACTATAACATCCTTCCTCTTTTCCTTTTCCTTTTGTTTCTCCTTATATCTCCATTACAGCCATTATTTTCACCCTAATTCATATTTTTTTTCTGGTCCCATCCGATAAATCATTTGGATCCATGCGACGAAAGAATCCAACCCGAAGGTTTTTCGTTCTGGTTGAAAAAACCAATCCCATGATACACCCTTTGGACCACTAGCTGCCACCACTACACAGCTTGTTCACACAGCTTCGCTACAATTGAATATAATTGAAGGGGTAAAATTCATATTTTTTGTGCCACCCAAAATGGGAGGGACCAGTCGCCTGACATACAGCCTAACCAGTCATACACACAGCCAAAGACATACAGCACACTGCGCTGATTCGTTCGTTGTATACAGATATCCATAATCTTCTTATGGCCATCCCAATCGTCGTTTTTTTCAAAAAAAATCAAGCGCAGATAAAAAAAAGTGTCCTGTGTGTCTGTGTGTGTGTGTGTGTCCAGCAGAGAACACGCCCATTTTTTAAATGAGAAACAAAAAAAGGAAATGTTTATAGGAGGAGGATAGGAAGTGATATGCTATTGTTCAGGAGAGTTTTCTATGCAAGGTTTTTTTTTGTGTTTTGGGAACCAGCAGCGATCCACATTTGGTTTGAAGAGAATAAGCTTAAGCAAAGCATTATTCTCTGGTGGTGGTATCTTATTCTGCTTTGCTTTGCTTATGCACAAGGTTTTATTCAATTGATTTTGGTGGATTAACTGTGGATCGCGTAGCTTTAGCTCTTTCCGCTCTCTTCTCTCGCGTTCTGGTTCTGGTTTGCTTTGTTCCAAGACCAAAGCAAAGAGTTTTTTTTCCGATAAAATAATGCCTCTCTCATAAATACATAATTCTTATTTCGTTCTTGCGCTTCGTTCCAAGACATCCGCTGGATTTTAGCGTTTTATTGCGAAGTTTATTTCCGCCCAAAAAACGATGAACTAAAGCATATCAAGACACACCCAGTTCCCAAGAAGAACAGTGTGAGATAGACATACAGACAGGGACAGACAGACAGGCATGCTTTGATTTAATTTCAAGTGTTTTTTCTCGGTGTTGGAACTGCCCAACTTTTCTTTTGCTCGATGATGAAAAAAAGCCGAGGATGATTTAGCACCAAATTGACCAATAAAAGCAGCAAGCAAGCAAGCAAGTAAGCAAAGAGGATCGGGAACAAAAAAAAATCCCCGAACCATTTTTCAAAGTATCATTTTTGTATCTTGGTAACCTAAATCGATATTTGATACGTTTCCAGGATAATTTGGGCTCGCGAACCATCTTTTTTTTAGAATCCCGAATCCTGAAGTCCTGTTTGCGGAGTTTATATATTTTTTTTTTGTTGTTCGGACCAATAAAATACACACAAACAAGAAAAACATTTTGTCAATCGTTTTACATCCTCTTTTAACAAACAACAAAAAAGATGAAGAAAAAGATGGCTACAATGTCCCCACATTCAGCGAGACGTTTTTGTTGAAAAAAAAGACCATTTCGCTGGACATTGTCCATCATCAAAGGTATTAACACAACCGACCGACCGACCGAACGACCGTCCGACCAACATCCTCATCGGCAAATTGATGTCTGCAGCATTATTGGCAGGCGGACACTGGTGGACAGTGCCCAACAGCATCGGGCAATTTATTATTATCATCTTTGTTATTATTAGTATTATTGGTGGACAGTGTCCATCATCATCATCATCATCTTCATCATAAAAGCCGGGATATTAATTCTAGGATATGGTCTAGGGAGAGACACACCAAGGATAGGCACACACACACCCTGCACCCTGCAGCACGCCCACCAACCAGGATTCAAAAAAAGTGCTGAACACAGCACTGGGACTTTTCAATCAAAAATAAAAAAAAATAGATAGTTTCATCCAAAACAAATTGCCGAAAGTAAAAAATTTTTTTTTTTGGAACAAAAATCCAGCAGCTTTCCCGTTTTGCTTTCATTTCTTTTTTGATTTTTCAATTTTTTTTTCTTGATTTTGACAAGACTTTTTGCCTGGTTTTTCAGTTGCTAGAATTCTGCACCAATACCATTGGGACATATTTTTTCGTTTTTTTTCGAAGATAGTTTAGCATTCAATCTTCTGTGATTGGACCCATGCAGGCGTATCCTTGCAATTCAATTTCAAATTTAAAATCGAATATGAAGGCATCCCAGGTATCAGCCGGGAATCATTCGGGGATCTAGGATTGGTGCGTGCTCAAATAAAAAAACAGCGTTTCCGGTTATACGATCACGTACGCGGTTCGATTGTTCGCGTTGTTGTTGTTTCTTTTTTTTCGCGAATTAGATTTGGCTTTTGTAACAAGAACCAGGGGGATATTCTTGGGCAGAAGCGTGCTTCCACCGTCATCGAGGAGCTTAGGGGTCTCGAGTCTGGCTCTGGACACCGGAATAAATGTGATATGAACGGGAAGTTAGCCGAAAAAAGTAAAAATATAATAATGATAATGGTGATCATCATCATGATAATTCAAGACTCAGACTCTTTGGAGAAGCAAAAAAAAAAGAAGAAAATCCGATGATAATAATAAACCGAAAATAATATCTTTTGGCTGAACCAAGCGGATTTCTTTTCCGAAACAAATGAGTTTTGCGCTTACACCACCACCACCATCAAGATTGGTGGATTCTGTCTTTTCTCCATGTTTTATAACAAGAAATGAGAATAAGGTTGCATTCCCTAGCTTATCCCGAAAGCTCCTTCTGGTCCAGAAGGATAATTAAACCGAGATTTATTATTATCATCATCATTATAAGTTTATATTCAATTAATTCAGCCTTTTTTTTGCTTTTATTCGATTTTAATTGGAGCAAAACCAGGAGCCAAGCAATAAGAATTTGCTTTTCTTTTCGCTTGAGTGGCGCGAATCTTCTTCTTTTTTTTCAACCAAAAGCCATCCAAAACCATATAATAATTATGAATCCATTCTTGTTTCCCTTGGAGAAAGGGAAAAGGGTTCTCTCGAGGGGATTCACGCAGATTTTTTTTTGGTATAAACAGAAAGTCGACCTTGGGACCGCCCATCTTGTTGCTCCTCCTTTTTTATTGTTCACTGGGTCACTCTTCATATACATCACGTTTCCGAAAGTTATGTTCATCATATAAAGAGGTTGTACGATGAAGTGCTTTGTTTGAGCTATTTCTTTTTTTCCCGGTATTTTTCAACTTCCACCATTATTTCCTTTTGTTTCCATCACGTTCTATTTCTTTCGTTTTTTTCTGATACTGGGATTCCATAATTAATAATTAATCATTCATATTATTAATATTAATAATGATGATAATAATAATGATAGATCATGATTATGATCATAATGATAGCTTTCAAAGAAGGAGAATATGGATTTTCATGTAGCTACGGTAAATTCCAGTGAATTACAAGCTTTCTGGCATGCAGAGAAATAGACAGAGAAAGAGAGACCAAGATAGATCAGACCAGTAGGAACAAAAATCCATAAAATTCGCCATATTCTGCGCTGGATCCATTCTGGGCGCCAATCGAAATCGGAACCAAAAGGATTTTTTTTTGGTGGAGCCTTTTTGGGCACCAATGAAAGTAAAGAGAATTTAGTCTTGAAATTCAAGCAAGAACGAATATACAAGAAGGGGCCTGAAAGTGAAATTTGATTCAAAAGAAAACGTAAAATTCTTCTTGTTAAAATCCTAAACGAATTCCAGAATTATCAACAACAAAAGCACTGACTTTAGTGGATCAAGTGTCTAAAAAAATGATTGTTGAATGGAAAAATCAAATTCCATCCCATTTCAGGCCTCATTTTAATAATTTTAATGATTTCAATTCAAAAATCTGGAACTGTAGTAAGGACCTAGGAAGAAGATTCTCATTATTTAGCCAGGATTTAGCTTTGGCAAGAGCGGTTCTGGAACCTAGGACCACATCTACGGCAACAAAAAACCAACAGGGTTTCGGAAATTGGTCTTTAAAAAAAAGTACACAAAAAAGCCTAGGCCTAGCACTCGTGGAACGTGTGATCCATATTAATCTACGTGCCATCCATTTTTTTATATCCTTTGTATGGTATCCTCTGTTTACGATAATAAATAATAAATTCAGTTCTAGGGATTCAGCAGAGCCCAAATTCCCTGGTAAAATCGGACCAACTTCAGCAAACAAACAAAGCGAGAATTTAGGCCTCGACAAAGATGCTAATAATAATAATAATAATAATAAATGAGGCCAAGAATATTCCAAGGATCCCCTGAAAGTCGCAGGCTACAGAATCGATCAACAACTTTGAAGAAGAGCCCGAAACACATTGCACACTTTTTTTCGGCACAATTTGACATTTGGTGAAAACGTTTTCGAGCAAAACAAAAAAACGAATGAACGAATGAAAAATTCCGGAACAAAACAACAGAAACATGTTTCAAATCGATCAATATTCAACGGTGGTAGCTCAAAAAAGTTTGAGTTGCCAAAATGTTCGCCCGCCCGAAGAATTGAAACTAGAGTACTGTTGAGCAGTGTTGTGCCTACCTGGCCGTTTCCGGCCAATGTAACGTTTGTATTTTAAAGTTTAGTTCACTGAAAAACATCTTTGGGCATTTTTTTGAAGGCGAACCAAAAAGAACCATTAATCAAATTGCTACAACTCACAATTTCTTTTTACCTGTGGACACAGCGTCCGGTGAACACCTTCATGGAATTCACGGACAGTGGCGAGCGGCAGCTAGCTACAAATATCGACTTTAGTTTTTTTTTCGCTCTTACATACTACACGCTAATGGATGCCAAAATGCATCCCTGCTACCTGCTCCTTTGCTATTTAGGGCCTAAATTTTAGGCTAATTCAACAAAATACCGTTATTTGGTAATGTCGCCATGTTCTAGGGACATCTAGGAAGATGGACGGTGGTCCGTTTTCCCAGAGCTCTCAGAGCCCCCTTTCCTAATTCTGGCGACCAAATCGACTGTAATTGCCTTGCCTCATCATCATTAACATCATTTTGGTTGTAATAGGCATTGCAGCTAATGGAGCTGTAGTTGTCACAGTGTTCATAGTTTTGTTCAGAGTTATTTCTGCCGCAGCAACTATGCTTTGCTATGCTTTCCAGCCACAAGAGCAAGCCCCTTTGTTTCTAGACACTCCCTAAATTTACACCATTTTCCCATATGAATACTACGCCACGCTACTTACATGGGCAGGATGATCGGATGAAAATTTGCACTGTTTCTCACCATATTGTTCATTGCGGCTAAAATGAATGCGATTGAGCAATGTTATACTATAATCAGTATAGGTGATAGCCAATGGTGATGTATCTCTTAGGATTAAGTAAACGCCCAAAACTTTATCATTGGCTCTGGTGAACGAAATAGCCCAACGATGATAGCCATAATAAAAATCTTTAGTGGTGGCATCTCTGTGCAAATCTCTGGTAACCGAACGGGTCACTATAAAGGTGAATATTCCCGTATTGGAACGATCGTTTAGCTTTGAGAATCGATGCAACAAAGCCATCCTGTTCTGTTCTGATTGATTGTTTCCAAAGGCTGAATCCAAAGATATTTGATGGATTGGTCAATCTGATCCTAGGGAAGGAAGAGATAGAGAGAGAGATAGAGAATACACAAAGGAACAATTATTATTCGACAAGAATCCAAAAAAAAGATATAATAAAAAAAATATACCAGAAAAAAAACTTTCCGGAAACCACTCCCTACGGATACGCCCACACCAATATACAATTAAAAGTTTCCCAAGCGAACCAAAATCAGTTTAACAAATAACCAACCAATAAAAAAAATCCGGTAGACATCCAACAAAGAAGTTTTAATTTGGTATTGGCTTCCCTACATCCTCCCCCCTCATCCTATGGCGGCTAAGACCAAAGATAATTAGGTTCATTTTTCATGGTCCTAGGGATTGAATTGTAACAACAACAACAACAACAGCGACAGCGACAAATAAAATAAGATCCCGACAGGGCCCAGAATCCTACACAGGGAATACAAGTAGGGTAGACAGCAGCAATTTGTCGTCGTTAGGATTTTCTTAGTTTTTTTCCTGTCTCTGGAACCTAGCAGCCTAGAAGTCGATTTTACAATGCAATTATTTCGTGATTATGATACACATTGATGATGATGATGATGATGATCAGAATCATGTTATCTTGGTATTTTCAAGCCAGACGTGGTCCAAAACCGCTTGGAT
Organism: Amerodectes protonotaria; assembly: GCA_025882695.1. Taxonomy (NCBI): domain Eukaryota; kingdom Metazoa; phylum Arthropoda; class Arachnida; order Sarcoptiformes; family Proctophyllodidae; genus Amerodectes; species Amerodectes protonotaria. Next base: position 44,553 of record JAOZJS010000191.1, on the reverse strand, counting down.
CAATATACAATGTTCATCATCATCATCATCATCGCCATCATGGCCAAGATTCTGGCCGTGTCTTCAGCAAAAATGAACTAATTAAATATTGAACAAGCAGCCTTGAATCGATTGTCACCTCAAACCATAAAGTAGCAGATGATGATGAAGAAGAAGAACATTTTGGGCCAAGCCAAAAATCCATCCAATCGATCCAGGGCGTGTCTGCCAGTGTCTGCCCGTGTGTGTAGGTGTTAGGGTCGAAATGTCACCCGAAAATGGTATCGGAAAAAAATTCGGAAGTTGTAATAATAATAATCAAATAACAATCCCAATAATCTTGCCAAAACCAGACCGGGAGAAACAACCAAAAAAAGAAAATCCATAGGAGCTTGTTTGGGAACCTTTGCAGCAGCCCAAAATTTATTCTGGGCGTTTGTGGGCTAAGACTGATAGTGAGAGATTCAACAAATGTTGCATATGAATTTTTTTTTGTTTGGTGTTTTCCAGCCGTTCCGGTCCATAGCGGAGAATATTCTCTCGCTGTTGGAATGGATTCGGATGGTTTGTTTGTACAAGTGTTTGATGTCTTTTTTTCTATTTTTTTTCGTCTCCCCATTTGTTTCCGGTTGCCAGCAGTGGCAGCGGCAGTTTCGGGGCATACCCAGCAGTCCTCCAGCAACACACCACCACCCGTGTACAGTGGACAGTGGGCTGGGTGTTGATGAGCGAAAACAAAGATGTAAAAAGAAAAACTTTTCATTTTGACATTTCAAATTGCATTAATGGACTTCGGGCTTCGCTGGTTGTTGGCAGTGTGTTTTTACGCCGTCCGAAAAAAGAAAAACATTCCGCAAACATTATGAAATGCTCAATAAGAGCTTTTTTTTATCGGATTCTCCAGGGGGGAGGAAGGAAAATTTCCCCAGAATCGATTCAGTTGATTAAAATAATGATCAAATGTCGGAACAGAGGAAGGTCAACAAGAAGAGAAGAAGAGGAGCATTGAAGCAGCAAGCAATCCCGTGGACGTGGACTATCCATTGTGTTTGCCTGTCAACTATCGGGCATGGTTCTGTCAATTTTTTTTGTTTAATTTTAATTTGGAATTCCCGTTCCAGTTAACCCTCGGAACTGGTTTGACAGATTCTCGAGAAGCATCCGCACATGATGATGAATAATGAAAAAATTATTGAAGTCCACCCGAACACAATGCACGACCGACCACATTCCTTCGGATAATCATCATCATCATCATCATCATCATCATCATCATCATCATCGAAATCAATTACGAGAAGATCGTTCAAAATAGGCATCTGTAGGCAATGGTAGGAAGGGATCGGAAGTGGAAAAGAGCTAACTAGAATCTCTCTGTCCTATATGAAAGGCCCATCATAGAATTACTGTTCCGTTTCCAGTGCGTACGTACTATACGCAGGGTTCTTTTTCGAAAAATAGAAGATTTCAATTAGGCGAAATTCAATTTTCCTATAACAACGATTACTACAGAGAATTCGACAGCCGACAAGACAATCATCATCATCATCATCTGAATAATGACAATAATGGAATTCGAAACGATTCAACCAAACCAAGAACCAAGAAGCTGGTTTTACCGATGGAAAAAAAGCTTTTAGACACACATCCACATTATTGACATGATTTGAATTCTGTTGAAATGAATTGTCAATGAATGTGAAAAACCAAAACAAGGCCTTCATCATCAGGGTAAGAAGCCGAAACGGTTAGGAAACAGCAACCAGAAAATGGAAATTCAAACAACAAACAAACCAACCAACGAACCAAGAAAAAGCATTCACACCCACCAACACGCACACACCCACACACACCCACCGAATCTAGACAACATGGGAATTCGATCACCACAACAACAACAACAACAACAAAATAACAAAGAATCAAATATGCTGGGTCCACCATCATCATCATCATCATCACTCATATACCCGAATAGGCTGAAGACAAGAAAAAGCCTCGAACGCGGACTAAAACAACAACAACATTAAAGGTAATAATCATGATGATGATGATGATGATGATGGTGATAGTGGACGCCATTTGAATTATGTTCAAAGACATGGTCGAGATCCGTGAAATTATTATTGTTTTTTTTATTTTCTGGTTGCAAGCACGCAATTCAACCCTGTAAACACCACCACCACCAGCAGCATGAACAAATGTGGTTCCTGTGGTAATGTTATTTATTTGGGTTTTACTGTTATTTTTTTGTTGGCTGGTTGGTGCCATCAAAATAATATTGTTTTCAGGTTCTTCCGTTCTCCAGGATTCTTGCTGCTCAACATTGGCTACGATCCTTGAATATTAATCAAGCAGCATATAAATGAAACAAATAACAACAACACGGATGACCATAATTGCTGGAATCGGTTACGAAAAAAAATTGATATAGAAAGAGAGAAAGAGAGAGACTAGCTTTCAAACACGCCCCCAATCCACATATGAAACAAAAATGGGCGTGCACCTGGCTGGCATTCCAGACATCGAGAATCTTATTATCTTTTGTTTTTCCCTCTCATTGCCGATATCTTTTTGATACTGATAATAGGATTCAGGCCCAAGACAATTATGGATCATGCTCTGGGGTCTCTGTGGTTCGGTTACCAACGAAACGACGATCATGTTTAGCGTTTGGGATTTCGAGGTCATTCGAGTTTTGAGACCAGGAACCAGAAACTAGGATACCGAACCAATAAAGAACGTACCCATTGTACCTAGCAGAACCAGGCAGATTTTCGGGTGAAATTCAACGGAAGCATATAGCTTCCAAACACAGGAAAGGCTACAAATCACGGGCTTAACGAGACCCATTGTCCAGTTTCAGTTTCATTGAACACACAGTGCACCCAATTCATAATAGCAGCAGCAACAGTAGCAGCAGCAGCAGAATTATCTTGGATCAAAATTGGATCATGTCCATGTTCATGGTCCAAACTAATATTCATTCTGATGGATAGTGAAAAAAAGCGATATTCTTGATTTTGGACCTTTGATTCTGGGCGCCTACACACACATCTCACCCACTGAGATTATTATTGTTTTTATGATGAAGCCGAACAAAAAACAGGCGAAACAAAAAACGAAGAAGAAGTGATTGGATTCTTCTTGTTTTGATCCCTGAAAACTCGGGCACACACACACACACACACAAACACTTGGAGACCACTTGGAGCCACACTATTCAGAATCGGGCAATAATGACCCTCTTATCTGTGGAAAGACGCCCTACAGAATGCCTGGGATAGGCAAACGAACCATAAAGAGAGAGAGAAAGATAGAAATAGATATTCTTATAAGACATTGAATATGTGCGAATCAGAATGTGAATGCCAGCAATAAATTCTATTTGGACGTCAGAAGATCTTGAGGATGTTGCAGTCTTAAGCTTAAGGCTTACAGAGAATGTGAAATTGAAAATTCAATTTTGAATCCAATGATGTGTGTCTCCTATGCGTAGAGGGGCGTATAGAGATATGGGCGTGTCGATCTAATTGCCCAAGAAAGCTGCAAGTGTGTGCGTGCAAGTGTGTGTTTCGATTTTTTTCCATTTGAATAAGCAAGCATTCATTCAAAGCCACGCCCGATTTAAAGGATAAATATTGAGAAAAAATGTGCTACACCAATAATGTTGGACATCCAATGGACAGTTGGACGTCCCTCTTCATTATTATTGGTTTGTCTTATTGGTATAGGGCTTGCCTTTCGTTGCACACTCAAGCAGTGTGAAGTGAAATAGAGTGAAATTTGTCAGAGGTCAAACTTAAGCATTTCCACCAGAAAAACCACCAACCAAAGCTATGCATTCAGCCGTTGTATTTAAAAAATGGGTTGAGCTTATATCGCAATGAAAAGCAAGGCAGGCAAGCCAGCAGAAAGGGGCACGGTGTTGAAATGTTGCAAATTTTCACCGCTTAAAAAATCGTGCACAATATTACAAATGTTGCAAAATGTTGACTAAATATTCACTAAATGTGTTTAATTAGCATAATGATTCCGCCACTTATTCCACTTTTCGCTGGTGGTTGTCGTCCATTCTGCATACGCCCAATCATATTGTGGGCGTGTGTGCATCGTTTATTCAATGGATCTTGCAGTCCAAATGCTTTTATTATGACGCCTGAGCCGGAGCGCTCATGTAGTTGCGAATGAAACAATTTTAGGATTCCAGAATACTTGGTACTAGGCGCCGAACCCAATGAATCTCCCATCCACATAATGGATGTTTAGCGTGTATGTGGGCGTGTATCGTCCAACTAAATTAACCATAATCACCAGAATATGTGTGTGCTGCCGTGTTGGCAATCGCTCTTTCGCTTGATAAAACTAGGGAAACCAGGAAACACACAAAAAAAAGTAAAGAATCCAGGAATTGGAACCAAGGCACTCGAAGGGAATATTCTTCAAGTTTTCTCTTCTTTCTCTGTCTCTCTCTCTCTCTAACGGTTATTCTTGAAACCAGGCATCTGGTTTGTTCTCAATTAACCGTTTACACCCAACTACACACACATACACCGACATTTTGTGTGTTTCCTTTTCTCTCGTTTTTTTTTGCTGGTCGAAAATGATAAAACATCGAAGATAGTGTCACATTATGTTGGTATGTTGGTTCTCCACCAGCACCAGAATCAGCATCAGCAGCAATAATAGTAATAATAATAATGGTAATAATAATGGCAACCACAGCATCAGAGTAATAATGTCTGCTGCTGTCAACCGAAGAACCCGCCAAGTACACGCGAACCACCACCACCATCATCTTTCATCTTCTTTATTCTTTTGTCGTTTCTCTCTTCGTTTTCTCTTTTCGCCAGTTTGTTAGCGTTGGCGTGTATTCACAAGGCACCTGGGCACCAAGGGCCCATTATAATGGCAAAATGAGAGACAACATACACACTTACACACCACACACAGAAATAGAATGATAGAATTGAAGATTCCAAGACATTGAAGAAAGAGGAAAAGGGGAAAAGAGAGAACAAGAAAATGATACAAGAGACAAGGATCTAAATGTCAGTTACATAATGATAATAATAGCAACAACAATATGAAGAATAATAACCCGAGAACGCCCACTAAAGCGAAAAAAAATCTTTTGTGTTGTGTGAAACCTGCTAGGTCCTTTATAGTCCTTTGCGGTGGGCGTCGATGTTCAGGTGTGATATGGGTGGGTGTGTGTTTCAATTCTATTTTTTCCAATGATTATTATCATAAATAATATTGGCGCCTGTCATCTGGCGATATGCGACATGAGATCTTGCGGCGCCAAACACACGCCCACTTTTTTTTAAAGAATTTCTGTGCTAGGTTTTCGGGAATGCACACCCATTCATATTATTAGCGTTTTTTTTGTTGGTTGATTGGTTGGTCAATTAATTGGTCATTTTGAATCGATTCCCTTGGCGCCCAATGATGTAAATGAACATCGAACATCAGGACCCCTGAAGAGCGATGTCCAGAGAATAGGGCTATGCCTGTTCGTTATTATCAACGTTTTCGTTCGTTTTTGTTCACATCAAGAGAAATAGAAAGAATGAGCACGAAAAAAAATAATATAACCAGAATGGGAATAAGAAGATGAAGAAGACCAACAAGAAGAAGACGAAGAAGAAGAAGAAGAAGAAGAAAAGTGATGAATTATTCATTTTTAAGTCTTATTATAATGTGTAGGATACCGGATACTTTTTCCCTACATCATCTCCAACTAGTACATCCTGTTTATGTGTAGGTGTGGTGCGTCCTAATGGTTGTTCCACAGTCGGCGAAAAAAAAAATTGTTCCACTTTATCTCTCTCTCTCTCTCTCTCGCTCTCTCTCTTATTCTTGTTGTTGGCAACTTGATAGTGTGATGGTTCCAACACAGACAGCAAAACTACCATTACTTTTAGAACTTTTAAACTCTCATCTTAACATGCCTCCTTCTTCTTCTTCAAGCCCGATATACAGAGGGTGGTACAAGTGAATAATAGTCAATAATCAAATGAATATGGGCCAATATTGTGGGCCATTTGAAAATGTGGTGCTTTCGATCATCATTCAATCATTCATTCAATCATGCCCTGAAGCTTGTATCTTTCGGGGTGTTGGTTGGTCTCTCTCCAAATATGAATCTATCTCTATCTCTCTCTCTCTCTCTTTTTCTCCAAGTTCTCCATCAAGTTGATGGCATCAACCACATCCATCAACCACATTAGCATCCTTAAACATTTGATCCATTTTGGATCGATCCGTTAGAGTACGTTTCACAAATAATATTCATCAACATCAAAATTATGAATATTTAATAAGGATGGAGGATGGAATTTCCCGCCCCGCCACCAACGCAATATAATTTCAAGATGAAAAAAATAAGAAGAAGAAGAAGAAGAAACCGGATAGTATCATCTTCTTGAATTTCGTTAAGACCCTAATTTCCAGCGAAATGAACATCGATCGATCTGGTCGATCTGATTCTTTGAACCGGCAAAAGGTTAAGATCAGTTCGGCCACGCGCAAACGAAAAGTTGCCGAACAATTTTTGTATTTCTTCACCAGTGTCCAACCATCGAGATTTAGTAATAAGACTACTACTTGGCTACCATGTTGGCCGTAACCACTATGAATAATTCATGGTTGAAACTAAATTAGGTTTCTAGGTTTCTTGAAAAATTTAAAACACCATACGGCTAGCAGAATATTCTCAATTGTCGCTTTACATTTGTACATTCACTAGCTTTGATTTACTCTGCTTACTCTGAATAATTAACTCGAGTTTCGACGGGAAAAAAACGACGAGAACGGGAGAAATAACGTGGCCTGCTAGGATTGTGTCCAATTTTTTTTTTATTTTTAAATAACATCAGCTTTTCGTGTTGGATTAATTGAATTTTTCATTTAATCTAACTCCTCCTACCCACAACATCTGGCTGTACATCAATGCAAGCCTACTGGGCCCACTGCTAATTTGTTCCCATGACACTTTCAAGCACACACCTCCACACGAACACTTAGACACTCCCCCATGCTCATGCCAATGCGCCTAGGACACTGTTAGTGGTGTCGTTGTTGATGTGGCTGCCGCTGTGTGTCACCAAAAGCTAGCCAAAACCAGAACGATCAGTGTGTGGCTCTCTCCTATTCCTACCCCAATGGGAAAGGGTGGCCGAGGGAAACCATCATCAACAGAATCCGCACGCAGGAAATGCGCCTGAACTTCCCATGTAAGCTTTAAGTCTCCGGTTAGGAAGGAAACACAAGACCAGGTTCCATAAATCCATTAGCGCCAGATTGTACGTGTAGGTGGTTAATTTTTTTTGTTGTGGCGCCAGGTTGCCAACAAGACTGGGCGGAAGGAAGAAAAGGGGGGTTTGAATAAGACCGCTTAACGCTTGTAAACGGTTGACATGCATAATAATCCCACCAGAACACACGGTGACATGGTGGTGTGTCAATAGCATACCACCGCCCGAATCAAATCCATCAAATCAAAGAAGCAGAAAAATCTAATTGATTCTCATTAACTTGAAAGTGTTCCTTTTTTTCTCTCGATACCCCACATGACATATACGTTCAGCCGAACGGAACGGAACTGAATCCGAACCAACCAAAATATCGAAAAACATATTAGCACATTGAACACATTAACACCGTGATTCTGATGGTGGTGGTGGTGGTGGTGTCTGATTGAGTGTTCAAAATAAAATAAAAAATAAAAACACCCAAACCAGATTTGCTTTTGTTGGATCGAATTTGGAAAGTGAAAACTTTTTTTTCTGCAAAATTTTTCTTGGTTTTCCAAACTTTTTCCATTCTTTCAATTCTTGTTGTTTTTGTTTGCCTGTTTGGTTGATAACCGAAATTGCCTTCGAAAAAACTTTCGAAAAAACCTTGAACAACCGAAGACCAGAACAGATACCAGAAGCCAGAACCGGAAAAGTTTCAAGAGAAAAAACTAAAGTGCTTGAATTGAATCCGTAAAAATTCTCCGGGAACGAAACCGGGACAATTACCGGCATCGGCCAAATCGATTCTGAATTTCTTAGCAAAGTGTTTACACACACGCCCTATTTCGATTATTTACACAGGCACACACCCACCCACACCCACAAACCAAAATCATTCAGTTTTCTGATTTATACTTCAAATTCAAAGAAAAAATTTCAATGAATCCTCCGGGCATATTTTTAATCTTTTTGTATGTTTTTTTGTTTGCACGATTCTGCCTTGGTTTGTCTTGATTCTAATATAATTTGTCGCTTTAGGGTCTTTTAATCATCGTTGAGGATTCTTTCAGCAGATCCTTCAATAATAATAATAACGATAATAATACAGATACAGATAAGATTCATTCCAAAACTAGGACGACATCTCTTTTCTCAAGCAGGCCACTCCTACTGTCCTTGTGGCCCGCCCTTCTAAAACCAATACTCTCCGGAAAGGGAACAATTATTATAATGAGACGAATGCAGCGAGAGCCATTCACAAAGTAAGTTTTGTACAGTAAGGCCTTCAATCTATTTAATATTGGCCACGCCTACGGAGCGTTTGGGCGAACCGAAAGCTCAAAAGCGGATGGTAAATGTAAATTACAATATTAGAAAAAAAATAACGCCAAGGCAGAGACCAATACCAGGACGAGCGAGATATATAAATCCTATCAAAAACAGAATCGCAAAGAAACTGTCATAAATAAATGGGATTTAATATATAAGATATTGAACCAATCCGAACGTCTTGGTGCCCAACTCTCCCCGGGAGTTATCCATCCTAACAAGATGATGATGATGATGGAACGGGCTTCGAGAAAAATCGGAAACAGGAGGGCGCATCTTGCCCTCCGAAAAATAGAGCTGCACATCAATTGGAATATGCACCAGATTTCTAGATATGCTTGGTAGGATACCGGGGAATTATTATTATTATTATTTCCTGTAATCTCGTGCAATCTGGTTCATCCAAACTAAAGCGTAGAATGGCGCCCAGAATCGCCCGTTCGAGAACGTTTCACAGAGAGAAAGGGAAACAAGGTGAGACAGGTTATTTTATTTTTCGCAGAAAACATAAAGTTTCGCTTGAAAAGATTTGAACGACAAAGACAAAATGCAGGATATTGATTCTCCGATTCTGACACAGGAACACAAGTTGAACGCCAACTTGAATTTATATTCTGTTTTATCTGGGCAAAAATTTGAAATTATGAATATGATGATGAAAATCGTGGAAAGTTTTTCGAGAACGGAAACGAGGAACAGCAAACATGAGGAACCTGAAAAACCTGAATTGGAAAAAGTTGGAAACACCAAGTTTGGATTGTTTTTTTTTCGGGCCCGAGCAGATTGTAGCCATCATTCATGGTGGGTGCCCTGAACGAAAGATATGATTGAATTTCCGTGCTGCAAGTGTTGCATAAAATAATTTATTATTATTATTATTTTGTTTTGTTTTGGATTTCGAGTCGGAACCCGGTTCTCTTGGTTCTGGTTCATAAGTCCCGTTCTGGGAGCCATGTGATTCATGGAACCTCCGGCTCGAGAGAGAGAGAGAGTGGGAGGTGGTGGAGATGCAATCTTCGAGATGTGAATGCAAATAAATAATACTAATGATAATAATAATAATTCCAAAATAACAACAACAACACACGAATTCACACGAGATTCAATGTGTTTCGTTTCGTTTCGTTTGATTTAATTCTTTTCGAAGAATTTCTCCAAGGAATTCTGCAACAAACATACAAAAAGCTAGAGAGAATATATTCTTCAATGATTTTCGTTGGTTGGTTTGTTTGTTTGTTTGTTTGTAGATTGAATTCAATCTAATCTAATCTGAAATTTAAGTGCGGAGCCCGAGAATACTAGGATCCAAGAATCAGAACGCGAAGACCAACCGTGGGCGGCTAAAACAAAAAAAAAAAAGTTTTACTTCTCGCCTTGTGTTCCACACCCGCCCACCTCGGATTAATTTGAAGGGCGTTGAAGTTTTAGCTCAAATCAAGTGTCAAACCCGCGAACACCATCGGATGAAAAATTCCGGACTTGCCCACGGAACGCCCGCCCACGATCAACAGAATGAAATTCAAGAAACGAATGCGTCGGGCAGCAAATGTGTTTTTGACATTTTTTTCGTTTTGGTTCACTATAGTTTCTGTTAATTTGACAATGGAGTCGACTTGATATTTCTAGTTATTATTAATAAAAATGAAAGCATTTTTCTCTCTCTCTCACTGTCTCTGTCTGAATATTTGCTTTTGTTTTGCTGCGAAGAGAAACCGAATAGAAAAAAACCCGGGACAATCCTCAGGAGCGTTTTCCTAAGAAGCCAACAACATTCTGTCTGATGGTAATGACGACGACGACGACGACGATGATGATGGTGATGATGGTGATGATCACTGTAAATAGAATTCTTGGAATTTCCTCACTTTCTCACTTCCACTTCTTGCTGTTGCTGTCTATTCTCTATTTTCTAGGTCTATTTTCGTGTTGGATATCAGTTGTTCCAGGATCGTTTTTCTCTGGTCTTTTCAACCAACTACTAGAAAAATGATCATAATAATGAAAACAAAATGCAAGCAAGAAACCAGAAAAAAAGTTTGCTTTTCGCTGGTCTTCATTTCGATTACATTTCTTTTTTGGAACAACTCGCAACAACAACAAGGCGAGGAGAAGAAGAAGAGGATTCCCTTCTACTTCCCAGCCCATAAATCATTTGTACACATACAGGCAATAATCTTCTAGATCTGAGCAAATTCCGTTATTCAATGGAATAAATGGAACGTTTTTTATACGCAAACAACTCTCGAAAAAAAATTGAGAATTTTTATGAATTTCAAAAACATGCAAGAACATGGTGTGCGAAGAGAGCGCATGCGCACCCAAGACTCCGCCCCAAAACGCATCAGGCTCCTCCTGAAAAAATTTAACCCACACAATCCCTCTTTTTTTCGGTTCGTTCAACAGGATTTTTTCAGCCAAACGCTTCGTTGACTATGGTAAAGCACCAGAATTTTTTTTTTCAAGGTTCAATCCACTTACTTGATGCTTTGATTGCTCGACAAAGATGATGATGATTTAGTCGATGAACAGAGAATCCTGGCAACGTGAACAAATTATGAAATAAAATGGAATCAAAATGGATTCAACGAAGAACAATCATTGAAGGAACTCGATGACTTGTCAGTCTTGTTGGAACAAATTAAAAATTCCAGAATCGTCTTGGTCGCGACCAACTGTCCATCATCAAGACTACATAATTTATGGCGGCCAAGTATCATCTCGAACAAATAGAAAAACCAACCAAATAAAATGTATGTGTGTGTTCCGGTCTCTTTCTCTAATGTTCCAAAAAATGGAACGTTGTTGAACGTTCCACCAACCCGAATGGAATGGATTCTGATGATCCAGATCATTGCATTTGTTGTAGGGCTTTGGTTGGTTTGTGGCGATTTGTGGTAGGGGCCGGATTCAATTCCTTCTGTCTGTATGTTGCCCGTAGTGGCATAGCGATTCTATGCAGCGGAACTGCATAGCCGCTATGAACCGACTTTTGCATTAAATTTGGGGGTTTTCCTGAACAGTGGCGCCATCTAGACGCGCGGATTAGAACTGTTCACCATTCAAAATTGTAAAACTTGTATTTTTTATTTTTTTTTTGGTGAAGGATTCGGGTCATATTGAATGGTGTATGTTGTTTTATTGGTGTCATCAATAAAACAAACCCGAACAACCAATCAAACATCGGAACGTAAGTGCATGCGCGTACCATCATCCGGCCAATTTGTCGGAGGAACACATTTCGGGTGTTATTTTTAGAAACATTGAACTGAAGCCAACCGACCAACCAACCAAACGCCCGAACACCAGCTATGCTTGATGTTTGATGAAAAACTAGAAGAAAAAAAGTAGCTCGCCTCATTCTCAAGATCTTTTTGGATCAAGCATGAACAAGCTTCTTCTTCTTCTTGTAGATCTGGAGCATCGTTTTCGGACTGAGCTCCGCTTGAATTTTGATGGAAACCACAACTTTGCCGAGGTGTGAAACGCGTCAATTAAATAATCAAATCAAACAGATTTGTGTGAATCGCTTACTCGTCGATCACAGGATGGTGATGAGGATGTTGACAACCACCAACCACCATTGATTGATGGAAAAGGTCCTTGTTGTTGTTGTTGTTTTCGGTTTTGAAAATCGGTGCCCAAAGCGCAAAGTCCGTAGCGATATCGTGTGATGATGAAAATGGTGCTGGTAATTTCGTTTTTATGTTGCACATATCAATGCAACCGTGGTGCAAATAATGGTGATAATGCATTTGGCATCCATTTTTTTTGCCTCAATGAAAACCACGGCCTCGATCGTGTGTCGGCTTCTGGTCGAAACAAAAACCAAAACTAAACGACACAAATTTGTCGCTTGTCAAGGGACCCGACCCCGCTTGTCAAAGGAAGTGACAGAAGAGTGAAGCTAAAGCTAAGATGCCAAGCATTAGATATGTCCGAGGAGCAGCGAAAACACCAGTAGTGATGGCTAGTGGTATGATAATGATGATCATGATCAAGATTGCGGTTATTTGATCAAGGATCGTATGTCCATTTCCTGTTGTCTATCTTCTTTTAGGCACCATCTTCAAGTATCTCAAGGACTGTAATTGATTGATTATTATTGTTGTTGTTGTTGTTGTTGTTTTTGTTGGATACAATAATCATGGTGTATGTCACATGTCTCTAGCACCGAAAAACCAGGAGATTCGATTCGAACAAATCTTTATTTTCGGAAGATGCTGAGAAGATTAACCCTATCTTATCCAAAAAGTTCCCCAAAACTTGTTTGGGACATGCAGGAAATCCTCATATGTTCACGATTCATTTCAATTATTATTACTATTGTAATTGAATAATTATGAATTTTAATCAAATTCTCAATTTAATGAATTATGAATGGTGATTGGATGCACCGAAATATGTAAATGAGAACAAAATAATTAATTTAGAATACAAAGAATGATGATTGGTGATGCTTTTAATGCAAAAAATACGAATATTTAACCCTAATCATAGGAAGAAGGCGTAAAGGTGGGCGTGAATATTAAAAAAGATAGAATGGCAATTGTGGCGGACGTTTATGGGTAATAAAATTTGTAAGATATCCTAAAGCCATAATATCTTAATCGTTCAATACTTTCTTTTGTTCGACTGTTGATGCCGAAATGTACCAGTTCAAAGTGCTTTGACTTCTTCCTCTTCATTTTATTGGTCTTTTCTGGAGCCCAAAATTAAGACTAAATCGATTGATTGATGCCACAACTTCAACCAAAAAAAAAACATGATTATGGAGATTAGAGTTGAAAGAAGTGAATTTCTTTGCTTATTTTCGGGGTATCTTTAAGTTCGGGCGCACCAACCGAATGGCCGATACCAATAAGAACATATTGGTAATCAATCGATCAGCCGAAGCATTTTCGGGCCACTGCCATCATCATTCCATTGGTTGCTGGTGCTATTGCTGATGATGGTGATGCCACTGATGCGGCTGTTGATTCGGCCAACGGACTCGAACATGATTGATGTCCAGACGCCGGTGTTGATGATCTACTGCCGGTGTTCGATTTGGTGCACGTTATCACCGAAGAGTTTGTCAATCCTCTACCAATCAAAATTTGATTCAGAGCGACTTTGGGCGGAGTTAAAGACATTGAATGGGAGGAGCTTAAGGATGATAATGCTGACGATGCAGATTCATACTCATTATTATTATTGCATTTTAGGCCATTGACCAATAAAAATCCCTCCGGATTATGGGCCGTTGATTTGATGATGTGTGAATTCGATAAATATGATGCTAATGGAGATGATGTTGATGTTGAAGGCGTGTCTGTAGTGGTGGGCATGGTCGGAATGGTATTCGCATTGGTCATCGGTGATGTAGAGGCAGAAATCACCGATGGCGATCTGGATGTTGTTGTGGATGTGGATGATAATGAATCCAATGAATTTTGATAATTTGCATATGCAGAGAATACTGCCGCATCACGCAACTGTTGCTGTTGATGGTGCTGATTCAATGTGGGCGTGGTTAGATCATTGAGCATCGCCATGCTATATGGATTATTAGACACAGAAGTGGACGGAGACTGTAGATGCGCATGGTGATTAGGCGAAAAGGAGGAACCACCATTAGTGAACTCGGTCTGGTTCACATGATGATGATGATGATGATGGGATGATGGTATTGGATAATACCCTGGATAAGAGGTGTGGTTTAGCTGTTCCAATGATTTACCATTATGATTATGATGGTTTGTGGTGGCCCCACCTACGTTATCAGCGCCGCTTCCATATAGAACATCGGCAACAGGCGTATAAGCAACTGAATGATATTCTTTCTTGATCAAGAACGGTGAAGTGCTGCTTGTTGTGTCGGTGGTTGATTGATAATTTACTACGTTATTGTTACTGGTGGTCGTTTGCTGGAGATCAATCTGATGTGGTGTGTGGGATTCTACGTGGTGAGAGTGGACAGATTCGATCCCGGATATCGTTGGAGCATTGTTCCATAATTGTGAGAATGATGGTTGTCCACCGCTTATGCTATCCATTAGAAGAGGATCCAAAAAACCACCACCACCACCACCGCCGCCGCCGCCACCAATACCGCCAGCACCACCAGTTACGCCTCCACCAATATATTGACATGATGATGATGATGATGATGATAATGATGTGGCCGATGTTGAAACCAGAGCATTGTACTCAAGGTTGTTCCCATCCGAATGATGGTGGTGATGAGGCGTGTAAGTAGAAGAACTGCTTGCATTGATTATGGCCGATGAAGATGGCGGCGATGATGATGATGATGATGATGATGGCGAAGTTGTCGTGGATGCGGCAACGGTAACCGAAGATGCGGCAGTTGTCGAAGATGCCATAGCTAAAGCGGCCGCTGCGGCAATGATCGAACTTGTTGTCGACGACGACGAAGACGATGATGATGATGGTGTTGCGGTGGTTATGGTGTTGATGGTGGAGCATGTTGTTGATACTGAACCAATCGAATCAACGATTAGATTCGAATGATGCTGATGATGGTGATGTTGCTGGTGTTGGTTCAATGACAGCGCCGTTGATGCAGAGGATACATGTGGTGGATGGTGGTGAAGATGGTGCACATGATGATGATGAGGATGGTGATGGTGAGCAAAAGTGGTATCAATCGAAGGCAATGTTCCAATGCCACCACCAACCATACCGTTGGACATGAACGGATGATGATGATTCGGATGAGGATGGTATGGATAGCCACTGGCCGCTGACAAACTAACCGGCACAGATTGATGCTGACCATGGTGATGAGGATGAAACTGATCATAACTTGAATAATTTAGCTCATATTGTTGTTGATGCTGAGATTCTAGCGCAGCATTCAATGTTGTTTCATGATGATGATGATGATGATGATTATGTGGGTGTGTTTGATGCAGTTGTTGCAGAAGAACATCGTCCCCACCAACACTACTCATGTAATTGTTCAGCAATGTGGTGGCCGTTGCTGAAACTGCTGTGGTCGTGGTCGATATTGATGAGGGTCTTGTGGGGGGAGTGGAAGGTGTGCTAGGAGCCAATAAAAATTGATGTTGATGCGCATTCGTTATAGGCTCTTCTCCTTCTTCTTCCTCCGCCTCTTCGGTCGGTTGTTGTGATAAAACAAGATGCTGTTGTTGATGATGATGATGATGATGATTGTTCAGGTGATGATGAATTGACAAAGGTTGAACATGGGAAATTTGATGATGTACCGGAACCGAAGAAGGCGGAGCTTGTGCTGATAATTTAACACTTTGTGTCTGCGGTTGTTGCATGTTTTGACATTTTCGCCGGAAACCACGAGGTCTTCGACGATAGCTACCTTCTTCGAACATGAACTCGCTGGCCGGATCAATGGTCCAATAGTGACCTTTGCCCGGTCGACCGATATTTTTCGGTAATTTGATGAAACATTCATTCAGCGAAAGATTGTGTCGAACCGAATTTTTCCAACCTTGGTAGCTGCCTGTACAGGGGGGAAAATCATCAATAAATCAAGGCGTGGTCAGAACAAAAAGGAGTTGGGCCAAAATGAGCCGAAATTCAACTGGTGTGGGTTGAAGATATAGAGCCAAAATCTTACCTCGGAAAAATGAAAATTTTTGCTTCAAAAATTGATAAATCTCCGACAAAGTCATACGTTTTGTTTGGCTTTGTTGGATGGCCATCACAATCAATGCAATATAGCTGTATGGTGGTTTTTCGGCACGTCTTGCATTTGTACCATGTTTTTTGGTGGTGCTCACCTCATGATCATTGATATTATTATTATTATTATTACTATTATTATTGCTACCGGAAGTATTGTCGTTGTTGACCATTGTTGTTGAACTGGTGTGATTGGTCATGTTTGGTGAATTTTCGTGCAAGGAAGTTTTCGTTGCGATTATCATACCGGTTGTTGTTGTTGTTTGAGCATGGATTTTGGCTTGATGCGATGATTGAAATTCCGATCTCTCCGAAGACATGATCAGACAAACTCTAGGAACATCCGCATGCGAACAAAATTTTAACCCTTCACCAGCTTATTTTGTTGCTCGATTTTTGTTTGATTTGTTTCAACAATTGGCGCGAAACATCCACATACACACACAAACACACACAGACACAAATACAATCTTCTGGTTGATTCATTGATTAATTGATTGATCGTTTCAATGCGTGGTTTCGATTGGGTTGTTTCGAATGTTCAACGGAAAACATTTTCAGGGAAAATAAACCTAAAAGGCTGACTAAACCAAGTGATGAAGCTGAAGAAGAAGAATAAGAAGTAGAGTATAAGAGGATAACGATGATGATAATGTCAGCGAAGATGGTGATATGGACCATCCGAAGTGAGAAGAAGATCGTACGTTCATCCACAGCTCCGAGTATCAATCGGGAGTATGGATGCAAAACCAAAATGATCAACGGATGATCAAAATTTGATTTTTTGGACATTCAAATGAAGATGATGATGATTTTTGGTTGCTCGAAACAAGAAGAAGAAGAGGAAATCACTATACTTTCATTTTTCATACTTTCATGTCTTGTTTCACAGATTTATTGATGAGCCTTGAGGTTGTTGTGTTTGATTGGCTGATTTGATGCCGAATACAACCACGACGACGACCAAGAAGATTATGATGGTGAACAAACAACAACAACAACAACATCCACAACAACAACGACAACAACTCCCCGAACTCTGAAGATGATAATGGAACGTTGGCTGAGCCAGAAGCCAGCAGAAGCAGCAACAATAATCAATCGATGATTCGTGCTACAAGAAGTAGACGGAGAAGGCGAAGACGAAGAAGGCGAAGAAGAAGAAGAAAATACTTGGAGTCGCTGGTGGAAGCTCAAATGATTGGTTGGTTGGATGGTCGGATGGATGTCATTCAACGAACGAACGAACAAACGAAAATCAAAATCAAAATCAAAAATCGAAATTTGGATTTAGGTTTTTTTTTGGATTTTGTTCTCTGTTTTCTTATTCTTATTCTTATTCTTATTCTTAATCTTATTCGACGTTTGGATGTTTGATTGATTTCTGTTCTGGTTCTCTCTCTGCCACCGCAAAAACAACCCGAGAAAATAACCGCGTACCGCGTTATATCGCTCAAACCGATTCTATTTGCCCGACACTCGTGGCACTTTAGCGTTTTGTTTCCATATTTTATATGCAACACAAAAAACAAGCGCCATCAGTTTTAGGTTTTAGCAGTTCGTTCGTTCAGCGGCAGTTTTATGGGCGTTCGCTTTTCTTATTTCTGCCCGCAACAAATTCTTTCTTTCCATTCCACCAATGATGTGGTGTGGAAGAAGAAGAAGAAGAAGAAGACGAAGAAGCGAATATTGCGAATAATAAGCTAGAAGCCACTGAAGGCGTAGCCTTTCAACTGTTAAGTTCCTCCCTAGCTTTCGTTGTAGCTGGCTCTTCATTGGTTCATTGGTGTGTTCTACGTTTGTCTGCCTTGTGTTGAATTCTCTCTCATGCATGCAACAGTCGTCATCATTCTGTGTGTGTGTGTGTGCGCGCGTTTGTTTGTTTTTCTGCCTTGTCTCCTGTCTTGTCTTGTCTTGTCTTGTTCTCTCTTCTCTTTCTTGTTCTCTCCCTCTCTCTTTTCTTACGTTACATTTTTTCGTTCGCTCTTTTCGTGGGTTCATATCTGTTCCGTCTGAACGTCTTGCGAGTTAAAAATATAACAAGATTCGCAAAGGAACTTAATAGGAAAATCAACCGAAAATGAAGCAGAAAATGAACGAATGAACGAGAAAGAAAGAAAGAAAATTTCCTTGGAAATGTTATTTCGTACAATTGTACCATCGTTCTTCGCTCGCTTATTCCTTAGAACTCCAAGTTCATCCTCGGTTTTAATCAGCCAAACAAAGACCTTTGTTGGCTAATCAGCGAGGTGCCCAGAACAACCAAAGACAAAAAGAGACAGACAGAACGAGAGAGAGATCAATGCAACCAAAAGTGTCAATGAATGGAGTTAGAACATCGAAAAAACCCGAATATTTTTGATAAATATTCCTTTTCTTTCACTTATTGGCCGATCAAGGGTTAACTCCGACTAATACTGTCTGTCTCTCAACGCTGTGAATTTTTCTCTCTCTCTCAATTTTGGTTTGGTCGAAATACCTAAAACGAGAGAAGGTGCAGGAGGAGGAGACTATCTCTCTCGCTCGCCGCTCTCTCACGCTCGCACACACACAGAGAGAGAGGAGACAGACGCGCAGATACACAGGTACACCACACAAGCCTTGTTCAACCACTTGTTGTGTTGGCGCACTGCCCGCCTATGATAACTACATGGACAGTACATGGACAGTGGAGTAATGGTCAGCAGCTATAGCTATATAGGGTCGAATGGCTATCGTTTTAGTGGCTACTACGGATAGTTATACGGTCGTGGCAAAACTGAACGCAAGCGCATTTTCTCGCGCTTGTTTTCTCGCGCGCGTTGTTCTTTGAATTGAGAAACCAGAGACCTGAAACATAAATGAGATCCAGATAATTGTTTTATGGTCCTTTTGTTTTGGGTTCTCGAGGATATTTTTCGTTTCCCACCGGCCAGGATTTTAGGTTCTTTGGTTTCAACAAGATTTTTGCTGTAAACACCAGAAAACAAAGATATCAAATGGACTGGACTGGATGGTTGGATGGTTGGTTGTTTGGTCCCTTGAAGTCACCAGGACCTTGAAGAAGCTTCTTGTGATCAAAAAACGAAAATTCCAAAACCATATAATTGACATGTAATTTATGAGTGGGATCCCAACAACAGCATTTCTTGAGGATTCCAGAAGCTACAACAAGTGCGAAAAAGCCATAAATTTCGTCTGATGTAGGTGAAGACCTCTCTCTTTCTCTCTCGCTTTTCTCAAAACCCACGACGAAGACGACCAACAACAACAACAACAACAATCTATCTTTCGAACCTAAACCCAAAGAGAATACAATACAATAGCCTCAAACGAACATTGTAAATTGTTGCTGCGGGTGAATTTAGATGTAAACATGAAACTTTTTTTGGGTTCTGGTTGGAACTTCTTTCCCCCCAGTCCCCTCTTCCCCCTCTCGTACCCGCTCTCAGAACCTCGAATCATCTGGTCGTGGGTGATCAGTGATCAGTGATCGGTGATCATCATGATCATCATGATCATCAATAGTCGATTACCACCGTATGACCACCATCACCACCACTGACCCACCACCACCATTCTGATTCTCTCTCTCTCTCTCTGGTCCAGTAGGATGTCGGGTGGTCCAACCGAACAATAACCAGATCTCGTGCACACACACACAAACAAACACACCAACACATTTGTAAACAATGTCTTGACGAATAATCATCATGATTATCACCATCACCATGAGGGTTATTGAAGATCCAAAAGGGGGATGTGTGTTCAGCAAGTGTGAGAAGGGAGACCGTTGGCAATGACCACCTCCTGAAAGAGGGATGGGACTCGGTTGGGCGGGGGAGGGGCAAACGAGAAATCTTAGTCCAAACAAAAACAAGTGTGTTTAGACATTTCTTGAACTTGTTCTTGGTTCGGTTTTTGGGTTGATTGGACACCGCAAGCAAGCAAGCAAGCAAGCATAGTTTATTGGCTTTGTATTGTTGGTGGATATTGGCCCTCGAAACACACACACACACAGGCAGCTTCTTGTCTTCAACAAATTTTTTGGGTTCTTCTTCGGATACTCGTCGCTGCTGTTGTTGTTTGTTTATTATGAATTGTCAATTGTTTATACTTAAACATTTTCCACATCCTTACGCAGCGCACGCACACCATGGACACCCGATAACAGTGTGTTCGTGTGTGTGTAGGTTTTCCACGATACCCGTGTACTTGACAATGAAATGAAAGCTGAAAATGCGAATTCTCCGGATGAACGAAACCAGCCAACGGAACCAGGACCAGGTTGGACAACAACAAGTGGCCAACAAGTGCAACATCGATAAACATCGAAACATAAATCGATAGAATCGATAGAATCGACATTCCATAAAGAGCTTCCTGTGCTGTGTGTGTGCTGGGAAACCATTACATTATCATTATTTATGGCCACCATTTAGGATACTGGTTCTGATTGGATCTTTTTCCATAAATCAGTTGATGTCCATCGGCTGGTGGATCCAGAAAACAAACCAAAAAATCTTTGCCGAATCCGAATCTTATTTTTTTTCTGTTCGGTTGTTTCTCTGGATCTAAAGCAACCGCCCGGGTGTTCTCTTTTCTAATCCGAAAATCCTAAAATTCGATTTTTAAACGATAAGATGATTATCATGTTATTTCCAAATCCAGTGTGGTTAAGCAGCCATAATTCCATTGGTCCACATTGTCCACACCGCTCGCGCGAGCGGTACTAGATTATCTCGCGTGCGCAACGTTTCAAAAGAGATTTTCCTCTCGGGCCGAAAAGGCAGCCAAACGACGACGACGACCGCAACGATAATGTTCGTTTGAACAGAAAGATGACAACAACAACAACCGAAAACCATCATGCCAAAGACGATTACGACGACGACGACGATTATTATTATTGCTAATATTCTCTCGAATGGCCGATATCAAATTACCATTCTTTGTTTTGAGTGTTGAAATTTGTTCGAAAACGGCCGAAACTTCGAACCATCGACCGAAGATCGGTTCACCATCAAGCCGGATAATGGATGATCGCTTTGTATGCAAAACCTTGCCTTAGCCAAAGCTTAGCTTAGCTTAGCTCGATCATCGTCTCGACATTTTCATCTGGATTTTTTCCATTTCTTTTCTTTTCTTTCTTTTTTTTTGGCAAGCATCATTGGAATTATTGTTGCTGTTATTAATTATTAGCAGCAATATGATTATTGGCCCCCCCCAACAAAAATGGCAATGATCCACCTCCTTTCCCCTCGTCCCCCGCCCCCAAAATCATAATTCTTGAATTAAATCCGATGCAAAATGGCGTTAATTGCATTGCATCGTGGCCTTGTCGTCATCAGGCTGCTTCTGTAATTTTGGCGTTCTGTTGAACGAACTAAACCAAGATTTTCTGGCGTTTTTCATCATCATCATCATCTTCTTCATCTTCATCATCTTCATCCACCAGACCTTTCATCCTGCTAGTCTTCGTTGTTGTTGTTGTTGTTTGTCTCGATGGCTGCTGCCGCCGCCAAGACAAATCTGCTGCAGATCACGGCGCACCATCACCATGATGATGATGATGATCAGAATGATCAGAATGATCGCCGTCTTGAACCATCGGCTCTGAAGCCAGCCAGCCATCCAACCAGCAACAACATAGAAACAGTTAAAACATAGCCAAACGAACCCCTGCGCCTTTCAAGCCTTCGCAGAATCCTCCTTAGCTTGTCTTGAAGAACAAATTAATCACTTGAATCATTGGCAGTTGTGTATGTGTGGATCTTCTCGAAAATAGAGTTTTGTCTAGAGCTTGGCCAACCAACATGGATTCAGAATTGTGTAGAAGAAGATGGAGAAGATGGAGAAAACCAATTCCATCAGCAGAAAACAAAACTTCGATCTTTCGTTTGCTCTGGTTTTTTTTCTTCTTCGTATTCTTCGTCTTCTTGTGGTGTGGTTCATCACCATCGGCAATATGGTGGTGGCGATGGAGAAGGAGGAGGAGGAGGGAAACAAGACAAACACACAGATGCAACCGGCATCAACTTTTTTTGGTGGTGTTTCCTCTTCATCATGATCCTTCAGCTTCACAGCATCATTCTGGTTGATGTTGTTGTTTCTTGGCTTGGAGAAGAAAACTTTTTTCCTTTCCTTTTCTCTCTTTTCTGGCGGCTGTTGTTAGTGTTTTTTCTTGTTGTTGTTGTAGTCTTTGTTTTTCTTCTTATTTCTTTGAATTTGGCCGAGAAACCACCGAACCGCCGAACCATCGCTGTTCAAAGCGAACCAGAGCGAGAGAGAGAGAGAGAGAGCGAGACCAAATGGCCAAATCAAACCAAATGGATAATGCAAATCGGTTCGAGGCTATTTGTGCCAACGCACACACACACACACACACACATACACCCAGACACCATCATCAGTGTGTTTGTTAGAGAGAATATTCAAACGACCAAACGACCGACCAACCAACCAACCATCTCAACCGAAAAGATGATATGCAAGGGAAATACGCACGGGAGCAGCCAGGCGGCTTGATTTTATATGATGATGATGATGATCTCGGTGAAAAGATATGATCCAAGGGAAATCCTTGGAAAAGGCTAGAAAAACAACAACAAGAAGCAAGATCCGAATCCAAACTAGCTGGCCAACATTACACAACAAGATGGCCCCAATCTTGTTGTTGTTGTTGTTGTTGGCCATAATTGCCATCATTATCATGATGTTTTTTTTATTGTTTCTACAATTGTTTGGCGGGACTTGTGATTTGTCGAGAGAAAAAATAAAACTCCGTCAAACAAGAATAGCGAATTCCCGCGACACACATGTACACTGCACATATGCACGCGCTCGCGATCTCGATCCATCTGCAAAGGTCGTAGATTTTGACCTTGTCCATTCCAAATAATGGTCTAGCTAGGGCTCTTTTATTTCCATTAGGGTTATTTTTGCTAAGGCAAGGGGATTTCCGAACAATCGTGCACAGTTATTTTCTGGGTTTGAATTTCAATTGGAATTTAAAATGCTTGAAAAACAAAAAATCTGAACGTAGCGCCATCGTGCGACACAGAATCAAATTAGGAATCAAATCCGGAACTAGTTAGTATCAAAGTTCGGTTTTTTTCTCTTTCTGTCTTTGTATTTGTCTCATTTTGCATATAGCCGGATCTGGACGGAAATTTCTCGGTCTTGGTGATTGTGGTGATTTAATTGGTGGCGGTCCAGAGACTGGATAGTTTTGGCATAGTCTATTCCATTGATCTAAATCGATTAACAAGTGCTGATATCGTTGCATCAAATATCGCAATGATATCCTGGTCAGATTCTTTTCGCAGACCGGAAATTGAAGCTCAATCGGTATCATGGGATCTTTGGTAAATGCTTGATTAACCAAGAACAACCGGACATGATCCTCTCTGTGGCTATATTCGAACATCAAAAAACATCCAAATTTTATGTTCATTCTGGTCATATCAAATCCAAGCGCGTCCAACAAGTGATACAATTGGGAATCATGCTGGAAACAGGGGGGTTAAATTTGTAGAAGATCATGTAGAATCATGTGAATTGTATGTGGTATAGCTTACCGTTACGTAAATGTTTAATTTTTTGGCCTCATTTTCCACATTCAATCTTTGCATTATCTCCATCATCAGAACACCACTGCGCAAAATCCTCAATTCTGGTTTGAGGGCGGCGGTAAAATCATAAATAAATGATGTCTCAAAAATGGATTTCAATCTTTTGTAAATTTCGAATGTAACCCATTTTGGCATTGGTTGGCCATGATGTTTCAATGCAAGCAAATTGTCAAACAATTCTCTAACTTGACGGTAGTTGTCTAACCTTTCGCCTTCTAAATATTGTTGAGAAATGTTCTGTAAGAACTCTCGATGAGATTCCATGAAGTTCCGTGCCACCTGAGTTTCAGGTATCCAATCTTCAATCTGTTCAGCTAACGCACATCGAGAAGTTGGATTCAAAAGCTATCTCAATTCGAAAAAAAATATGCCAAATATCAATATTAATTGAAGGAATTATGTGATGTTTTCTCACTCAACTCCGTCATCGGCTTTTGGCACGGTGAATACGGGAACTGGATGCCAAAGTTGGCCAAAAAGACTAGTGCTCCAAATCCAAGGGCCGATGGGCGGTGACAGGGAGGCTGCGATCAATTGAGAAGTCTCCAAACATCGATCTATTGGCGAGCTTCGAATGTAGACATCTCTGGGCGAGATGTATCTGCCCGGAAATTGTTTGGCATATCGGTGACGGAGAAACATGCCGGTCTGATACATGCGTAGTTTACCTATCTGTTAAAACATGACCTTAGAATCAATTAAAACTCACTAAGCACACAACAACCACTACTGACCGCGGTCAAGTATCCATAACCCATTGGCCATAGTTCGACCATTTTTGGACAATCAAAATTGTAACACCGTAACGGGGCACGATCCCCATGTCTGGACACCACAACTATTCGATCCAACAATGGTCCAGAAAGTGATTTTGGACCAGATTTTGGTTTCGGTTCATTTTGCAGAGTTCCTAGAACCATCGTCAACGAAAACAACTTCAAAGTTATCCATAATAGCAGAATCTTGTTCATTTTCAAGCGCAACATATTGATTATTTCTCATTAATTATTGATTCAATATTCAATTTTATAGATATTAATTTGGTTTTTACTTTATTTTCCCACAAGAACAATTGTTTCCTGACAATTGATTCGCGGAATTTAAATCAAAATCAACGGACATTGTTGTAATTACCACCAATTATACAAAAATGCTTTGAATAATTCTAATTGCAATTGTTTACGATCAGTGACACTAGATGGCGGGTTCGGCTAAATCAGTCCATCAAGCCCGCTGCCGATGAACTATTTTTGCGCCGCCCTCCAAGGCGAAGAAGCTATATACGATAGAAGAAGAAGACATAGAAGAAGCTATAGAAGCTCTCTCTTTGATTGGTTCAGTGATGATTTGAACTGATGACCAGACACACTATAAACCAGTACGTGTCTGTGTTTGTTTAACGCCTATGAGAGCCGTTTTCCTCTCTGATTGGTCCAATGTGGTGATTTGCACTGATGACGAGACACATTATAAACAGGCGAAGAGGCTGTACTAACATCGATTTGAATTTCTGTTTTTCTTTCGCCTCAACAGGTGGCGCTGTATCTCACATTCGGCATTTTCCAGGATTTTAGATTATATTGTCATTCCTTTGCCTCAACAGATGGCGCTAGATCTTACATTTGAAATTAGAAAAAGAGCTTCCCGGATATTTTCAAAGAAGATTTCCCAATTCCCGATTCGGTCTAACCAGGTAGAATTTTCGAATATCATATCATGATCATCACCATCACCACAATCACAGTCTATACTGAAATTGTGTGGTTACGGATTGTTGATTCGTTTGAACTTTGGTCCCTGAAGCCTGAAGATGATGATACCTGATGGCTGGAAAAGTAATTGGGAAAAAACAACAACAAGGTTGAAAGGGTTGAAAGAGATGTTGGGCAGCCAGCCAGCCAGCCAGCCAGCCAGCCAGCCAGCCAGCTAGCCAGGCAGCCAACCCTAGCCAAGCAATATTATCTTCACTGATCGTATTGCATGGAAATCTCTGACGACCTGGGCCAGACGGCCATTAAAAACAATCAGAGCTGAAATAATAATAGGAATAGGAATAATAGGAATAGGAATAATATTGTTCTTTGTATTCTTTATTATTATTATCATTACAATATTCTTATTGTTGGGCCATGTTGCCTTGTTGTTGTTGCATGCACTTGATCAATTATACACTATTCCACTCTCGCTTGTTGAAGACCTAATAAAATTTTACGATTCTTCTTTGTCTTCATCTTAATTTTTCGTTTCTGGTGGTTTTTGATACGGTCATGGATCCATAGCGAAGCCAACAGGTAACCAATGCTGCTGCTGCTGCTGCTGCCGTTGGCTGCTTGCAAAGCGACCGCAGATGATATGCCCAAACTGCCCAAATCAAAGAAGCGACCCCGTTTGCAACAGATAACGACACCACCATCAATTTTTAATCCAAGAAGACCCATCAAAAAAGGGTTAACCATCACCACCACCACCAAAACCACCAATTTCAAAATGTTTGCTACAGGTGCGTGTGAGAGAGTGAGTGCGTGCGCGCGCACACATAAATTATTAACCCTCAGGTATCTCGTTTCCCAGATTCAGAAATTCAGAATTCAGGTAAATCAGGTAAGCAACCTGCTGAAGATGCTGACAAGTCTATGTGCTATTGGTGATGATGATGATACAATTTTACGATGCAAACAGCCCTAAGATACCATTTCCATGAACCTTCTTCTCCGGTGTGAGAACATATTTATTATGTTGATGAATCAACAACAACAACAAAGCCCAGGTGAAAGGTGAAAAAAAAGGTATCGCATGCTCCCTAGGGGTAAGTTAAGTTTCCCTATGGCCTTGTGTATCCTGATGATCTGTGTCCTCGTGTTCGGGGATAATCGTCTGAATGATGATGGATCATATTCTAATGGTGGATTTTTTTTCTGCTGTTGTTGTTGTTGTTGGCCAAGAATTGACCAAGATTTTCGTCGTCGTCGTCGTCGTCTAGTCGTCGATCATTCATTGGAGGGAATCTCACCAGAAAAAAAACAAAACTGACTCGTCTGGTTCATTCTACCGAAGAAATTTTGAGACTTTATCGATCATCAATAATCGTCGTTCTTCTCTTCTCTTTTGACCAAAAAGATGTGATTTGATTCCACAACGAATCACACCATAACGTGATGGTGGTGAGCCGATCAGATCATGGTTTGCTCGTTCGCTTGCTTGCTTGCTTGTTTCAAGCTTGATTCTTCAAACGACAAGCAAAAACATGATGATTATGATTATGGTGGTGATGAAAAATGTGTTTTTTTCTTCTTCTTCTGCTGGAAACGTGTATCCTCTCTCTCTCTCTCTCTCTCTCTCTCTCTCTCTCTCTCTCCAGCATTGATTATGATTATGGATGATGATCATGATCATCATCATCATCCTGTTCACATGTAACATCGAATCGAAGAAATAATAATAAAGATTACAACGCGCCAAACAAAAATTTTTTTAAGAACGTCTCACAATGATCATGATGAAAGATCGTAGTGATTTATCCAAATCTTTCAAAGCGAAAAAATCTCAAATCAGAAACATTTGCAAAGCGAAAAAAAAACTAACATGTGTCAATCTGTACGCACGCAGGTATACACGCAGGTATATACCTGCGAGAGAAATGCCCCGAAGGTGTTAAATGGTCATAGGATTAATAAATCATCATCATCGTCGTCGTCGTCTTCTTCGTCGTGGCCATCATCAAGGAGAGCGAGAGAGAGGATCAATAAAGTTACATATTTCGTTCCACTATCATCACCATCACACCGTTCGGATTCTTATCTCCTCTGATCCCTTTTCCAAGAAATTGCCTGACGCCAGGAAACCTGTGCAAGGAGAGAGTTGAAAAGGCCAGAAGAATTTCCAGGATTTCAGATCTTAAATCCCATCTTATATAGTCGTCTTATATAGATTGTCCAATTGGAGATTCTCAACGCTTGTCAAAGCGAGCAACAGGTGAAGAAAAAGCAAACATACACACACACACACACACACACACACACACACACACACACACACACACGCGATGCATTTTGGGGATGATGAATATTAATTTTAACCTGCAAAAATAAAAACGCAAATATCAAATATGGATTTAGGGGCCATATCAAAAATAATTAATAATTGAATAAAGGCGAGAACAGGTACATCAAGCTTGTATAAAAGCTTGTACCTGTGCGATGATGATGATGCTGAGGATGCTGCTAACCATTCGGAGACGCCAAAAGCCGATGACAGGTAGAACAGGTAATTAACAGATGATATAAATGTCATCCAATATGATGACGATGATGGCGCGCACACACACCGCAAGAACATCGTCGCATCATATTTTCCCGCCGCTTGCTTGGCGCCGCATCATTTTTAATTCTGAAACTAGGGGTATATTATTATTTTTTTTTCTTGAAATAAAATTCATCTTTGGTCAATTCCATTTTTTTTCTGTAAATTTCGTTGCTGCTAGAGGGGGAATCGGAGGGGGAGGAAACAATCTTTAGGAAATGCTCGAACGCGCGAACTGCAAAAATCCGATAATCCTCTTGGAAAATGAAATAATAATCCAAGGCAACAAGATGTGGATGATGATGATGATGATGATGGAAAAGGTGAAAGCCAAGTTATTAATTATTATTTATGAAGATTATGTGCGTGTGTGTGTGTGTGGGATGTTACTGGTTGATTTTGTTTGTTAGATGTCTAACCTAGGCCCCTTGTAAATTACGAAACAAAAAAAAGAAGTGTGAGAAACACACACACATCCAAAGTCTCTTTAAGAAAAGTAAAAGATTATTGTACGAAACCAGCGGACCAGTGGCCATCAATCACCTGGTGGTGGTGGTGTGTACAATGGACACTTGTTGCCGCCCATTTGCAAGGATCACATCGAAGAGATGAGATTCAGATATAGTGGACACAGTTACACGGTTTGAAGATTGTTTCTTGAAGCATTCTCATTTAAATTAATTAGATTAGTTTGACCTTAATTGGCCTAAAAGGACAAGTTCTCTTTCTAGCTCTCTCTTGATCCTGTTTGAATGATCTGATATTGTCATTCTGGTTCTAAAGGGCTGATGGACCATCCAGACATCCATTTAATTTGGATCAATGAATCCTGACCACAATGTGTGTCCGCTTTGGTCAAAGCAAGTTATTTTCCGTTTTACGATACAACACAACAACAACAACAACAACAACAATAGGTATACCACCAGCAGTGGTTTTCCACTTATTCAGTCCATCCATTGTTCTTGTAGAATTCTTAATTGGCCACACTTGTTGGCCACTTGTTGGCCACATTCAACACTCAAGAGGTTGTTGTTCCTAATTAGAGATCCAAACTCTTAAAACTACTGGTAGCCTCGTACACACCGGACACAATAAACATTCAATTTCTCATTCTTGTCACCTCTTCTCTCTTTCTCTCTCATTCTCTGCAAGGGTTATTTTTCAAGTCAATAAAAATAACCAACAGGATGTCGCTGAGCATATAGCTGTAGCTGTTGGTCAAATAGTAGAAAAACAATAGGTGGTCAAGCACTTGTTGGTCAACTGAAAACAATCGAAACAGCCAAATCGTCAACCACTGGGCCTAGGGGACCTGAAACCTAGAGAGACAACAATTCACATTTTAACACCAGTTGTCACCAGCAGCGAAAGCAGTGAAATAAGTGGCAAAAAAAGAAGACGATGGCTCTCAGATTAATTACCAAGAACCTAGCAGGGACCTATTGGAACGGGGAAAATTCCAGAGTTATTCGCAAAAATATTCGCAATAAAATGCTCTCGCTCTCTGGGACTCTGCTGTAGGTCAATCGAAAACAAAACAAAAAATCCAAAACAATTTTCCAGTTGACAATTGTTTGGTGGTGGTGTTTTTGGGGTTGAATTGTCGTCTAGACCCGGAGCCAATCTCCACCCATGATTAATGAAAAGGCCAGGCAAAGATAGAAAAGAGAGAGAGCTCTTTTGCCATGCGTTGGCCGGTCATTGCCCAACAATGTACAACAGTGTACAATCCCATTTGGCTTTAGCCAGTCCAGTCAAATTCAATTGGATAAGTCTACTCCCTGCTTTTCACTTATTTGGCTCCACCTCTTCAAAAACAATTGAAACCAACCAAATTGACTTCTTGTTTTCAGTGATTAAAGCCCCGCCTTCGGCAAAACAATCGATTTTTCTTTCGATTGTTTTCCGTTGTTGGCGCCACAACGATTGACACCTATTCTGTGGTGGTCAAAACAAGCACATCAATATTGTCACCAAACAATAGGTTTTTTTCGGAACAATATAGACGCGTCATCGTTTGTTCCTGGAATTGAAAATAAAATAAAGCTTCTCACAAAGAGAGAAATTTGGCCCTAGACCTGAGGGTCAGTCGGGGTGTGCAAGGGTGATAAGTGGACATTGCAGGATCATGTCCAATGTGGTGGTGAAGGACATGCATTGTATTCACGGTGTCTGTGTGTATTTATTGTATTCTCACTTGGTGGTATTGTTGTTGTTGTAGACATTGTCCATTTCAAAAGGCCAATCGAAATGAACATTTTTTGATTGAAACTTTGCATTGATTTTTTTAAAAAAAAGCGCGACCCTCAGACAAATCCTGGAACATTGTCTCTTTTGACATTGAAACTTGTTGCTCTTTTTTGTTTATTGTGGCCACAAGAATTCCACAAGGTCCTTGGTCCATAAGATTGACTTGGATCGACTTGACTAGCTTTTGATTGACACCAATGTCCAATGTTGAAAATTTTGAAACACCGCTGGCTGACTGGCCGATCGGCCGGCCTTGCATACTAATCACTGGCCGATTTCTATTCTTTTAGCACCTTTTATGTTTATGTTTCTGTCAGAGCCGCGTAAGCTATATAATCTGGCCAAATTTTCAGGCCATTGTTCACTTCATTAGACTGCTGGGACCTTGTTGATTGGCTTGGTCAGTGAACCAACCAATCAACAGGTAGGTTTCTTTACAGGTTTTCTCCACGGCTCAACTTTGATTATTGATTTTTAATTATTTTTTTTTTCGTAAACAACTTTCTTGCAACCAATAACCCTGCTCGAACACACACACCTGCTGCTGCTGATGTTGCTGACATTTGAAAAACATTGACAAATATTATGACACACTTGTGTTGGTGGTGGTACCCCGTTGCTGTTCGGGTGTGTGTGCTAGCACGCGCTTTGGCCATCATTCTGACCACCATCAACTTGTCGATGTCGATGGAGTGTTCCTTGGTGAGAGATGATCTTCATCAACATAACATGGTCACACTTGATAGGGTCTTGGATTGGAGAATAAATCCTCCCAAAACAGCAGACGAGCAGCTCGCTCTCTCTCTCTCCATATTCAATAAGCTGACAGGCTCATAATTAAAATGGACATTCTTGTTGTTGTTGGAAGGTCGGACCAGCGAAAATGGGGAGGCAAGGTGGAGGGAAAGCCGAACACCTTGTTACAATCTATAAATCTAACAAATTGTCCATAAAATTGTCATCCAATTGGACACACCAAAGCAGATTTACACCAAAGTGAAAAAAAAACAACATTAAAACACAAAATCTTCACACACACACACTATGCGAGAGTGTCCATCACCGTAATTTGATGGGTTAACCTCGCAGGAGGGCGAGAGCGAGAGCGAGAGAGGATCAACGATACACTTTGACCAGTGGGCGAGATCGACTGAGACTGTGACCGACCGTACACTCACTCTTGGCCGATCGAAGATGATGATGATTTTTTTCGGGCCGAAATGAGCTACAAATGTCATCAACTTTGTTTGATGGACGATTGCACCAAAAAAAAAAAGATTTAACCTTTTAAACACGTCATACCATCGCACCTTGCCATGATACCTGGTGCCTGGTGTGTGTGTACAAGGATTTTGCATTTGGGAATAGGAATGTGCCAAAATAAAATTGATAATTCGATTTTTATTATCATTCACACAAAACCAACCAACCTATCTACTTGTTGCTATCTAGCTATGTGGACCCTTCAAAACACACACACTGGCCAGAAGAAATATTTAATTATTCTCTGTGGCGTCGTCGTCGTCGTTGTTGTTGTTCACCTGCGGTGTGTTTGGTTAATTCCTTGGGCTGACCACAACTTTAACACACACACAGAGACACACTTGCACATATAGACAGACACACAGTGGCCATCCAGAAAAACCCTCAAATAACTCATTGCATGTTGTGTAAGTGCATTCCGGCGTTCAGGGGTGATTTACGGACCATGGTTCTGGTTTGGTTGGCTCGTTTGCTCGTTAGTTTGCGAGAGTTTTTTGGTGTGGTGAAATTTATTCATTTTTTTCGCTTATAATTTAATAATGTAATAAATTGAAGCTCTTGCAGGCATACGCACACTCACACCCATCCGCACACATCCACACCCACCGACACTTGTTGAGCTCATATTTTTCGATATTTTCTTTTGATTTTTGATTTCAAGTTTCAAGTTGTCACAAACTAACAATATTTAACCCAGCTCGGGCACTGGCTTCACAGAAGCCAAAATTACATGATACAAATTTCCAATGACATTGAACCTCGGTGATGGCCTCGTCTCACTTGGCCGGAATCCAGATTCTTCGGAAAACTTTCCCACCACACACGTGTGAGATATATTGATGCTAGTTGGATGGAATCCTAGTGCTTGCAGTGGAGAATCATCAAGTGGCCCTCGAAAAAAATTAGCATAAATTATCATTGAGAGATCATCTTTTTGCTGGTGGTGGCGGTGGTTGTGGTTACCTGCTGATGCTGATGATCTACCACCTGTATGTTGTTTCAAACCATCACACTGGTGGAGGAACGAAAAATTTGAAACAAAATGCTCGCATTTCATCGTCGAAAATCGAGGAGATTTGTGCGAACATAAAGCAGCAAGATGATAGATCCATTCCATAAATCCATGGTGAGATGGTGTGAATTGCTTTCACCTTTCTCACCGTGTGTGTGTATGCGTGTTGTATCCGAGAATCCATCATCCAATACATATCCCTGTCCCCTGTGCTGTGTCAATTTCCCTACTTCTTCTTCTTTTGTATCTTGCTGTGATCGACCAGAGGTTGCAGTTGGTGCATTCGTGCAGCGTCTTGTGTCCATGACAAATATGACACACACACACAGAATTTGCGCCAATGCACAATTGATGAGCTAGATGACGATCATGATGATCGCTTCGGTTCGGGCTGTTGGCCAGAGAGACCAAGCCGCGTAAGCTCGAAGATCGCGCGGTCTAGAACGTCAAAGCAACGAAATCAGCATGTCCGCGAATCTTCAGGTGGAGATTTGCCAACCAGGATTATCATTGAAAAACAACAATCGAGAAATGAGAAAAGAAATCAATGAATGACATTGTCCAGGTATGTGTTTGTAAGCGTACACAAACTACTAAACAGAACAGTGGGAATCAATCGTCAATCAACAGGTATACACGATATAAGAATGGCGCTTAACATTTCTTAGACGCAACGTTTCGATTCCTGTCCAATTTGTTCTTATTTCTTATTTGGATAAAATATTTGTTTGTTGTTTGATTGATTGATTGATATTTACTCGATCGATCGATCTATTGGTTGATTGATTTATTGATTGATAATCAATGATTGATCATTGCTATCCAACAACAACAACAACAACAACGAAAAAAAAATAAAACAGGTACTACTCTTGGAAACCAATCCAACCAATCGTGTTTTTTTCAACGGAACTAGGCTACTGGGTGAACACACCGAAAAACTCCGGTTGATTATTGGATTTTTATTGATCTTCATCGATTTTTGATATCAATTGATTTTTCTTCTTCTTATTTTTTTTTCTGGTGGCAAATCGTATGATACCCGGAGAAATTTTCGGGTGTTTAGTGTTTGATAATGCAAAACAGGTAGATTTCTACAGATGCTTCAACTACTTCTTCGTTCTTCTTTTTTTTCAAAGATTAATACTAGAGATAGTCGCGCGGATGCTGTTTGGGAAAAAGACGACGCTTGACACTTGTACACTGAGAACGGATATTGGTGGTGGTTGTGATAGATAAGCGCAAAAAAATAGCCAAAAAGCACACCATCTTTGGCAAACAATTTGATTGTGTTTCTGCTAAATAAAAAATAAATATAAATCCGAAAATGGAGACTAGAAGAGGGAGGTGTGTGCTGGTTGGCTTCAACAGAAGCTAGATTCTCTAAATTGATATTATTTGTATTATTTGTATTATTATCATCATCATCATCATCGGCTTCAAGTGTGTCATCTACAAGAGTGTCTTCTTCTTCTTCTTCTTCTTCTTATTTGATTGTTGCTCAATATTGACTATATCCACCAACAACAAGAGGAGACATCACCAAGGGGCAACAATACACTTACGGGGTACGGTAGCCGTGTATCATTTCGATCGACATCTTGTCGTCGTTTGTCGCCTCAACAGTGGCAGCAGCAGCAGAAGCAGCTTCTAAGGGAGAAACCTCCCAAACAAAAAAAAAATTATATCTGTCCTGTTCGGCTGTTTGCTCTCGCGCATTGATTTCTCTCCCTCCTTCTCCTCTGGATATTTGCCCACCTCCTTTCCCTTGATTTCTGTCTTGTACACAAAATAAGTTGATCACAGGAACCAATAAGAGGAGGAGAGAAGATGAGAGAAATGCTACAAAAATCTATAGCGCAAAGATCTTCCACGATAAAAAAAATGACAGCACCTCCCAAAATGCTGTTCGTAAAGTACGTATATCAGTGATGATCTTGTTAACCCCTCGCCTTGCCTCGCCTCGCCTTGTGTGACCATAAAATAATGATTATGAAAATAATGGTGAGAGAATGGTGGTGTAGTGTCTGCGATGCGATACGACGGTCATGCAGATGACAATCTGATCAATTAAACCTAGAAAAGATTTGAGGTGTGCACGGAGACATGTTGTACATCATATCATCAATTATTTCATTAGTACAGAAAAAATAGAGGAGAGGAATGATAATAAGATTATGGATGTTTTTTTTGTTTGTTTGAAATTCTGATCTGATTTAGATTGACCACAACAATAGACCGTGGGCAATGGGAACACTATGGGTTAACAAAAGAGTATTTCACAAGCAAGGTTAGCTCCCAGAAACAGCCCTATTAACCCTTATCATCCGCATCATCGTCATCATTCAGACGGGTCCCGTCGAAAAAAATTAAGGTTTTCATGTGCTTAAGATCCCGTGCATTTTCCCGTTTCATCATCATCATCAACATCATCCTCCTCGTTATAACGACCATCCTCGCTATCATTATCATCATCTGAAGATTTTTGTGAGAGGCTGATGAACTAAATGATGAAACAAAACGATACGATACGATGTGTGTGTTGAACTGGAGAAAACAAAATTAAAGGATCCAGAAGAAGAACTGAATCGTTTTTGGTCATAATGGACGATTGTAAAGATGACGATGATGATGATGGAGATGATGGGAAACAAGAAGCACACAGCCAGATCCAAGAAGGAAGCTTAAAAAATTAATGATCAACAGGTATTTTATGTTCTTTTTGCACTATCTTTCTTGTTCTGTTTCTCGCTCCCTCGCTCCCTCTCCCTCAACGGTTCAATGTGTAAGTGTGTCGTATTGTGTTGTGTGTTGTGTCCAACATTATCATCCCTCAACGGCTTCAGCCAGAGCCGCCCAGAGAAGAATCCACAGACCATCCAGCCCTATATGCTTAGGCTCTACGACTATAGACCAGGCGCTGATTGGCTGGTTGGCCTGGTGATATGATGATGATGATGATGATATAATTGTACAATAGAAGGGGGAGCTCTTTTCGCGCATGGGGGAGGAGACGACGACGTAAGAAGGAACGGCGTAACGGCAGATCATTATTATTATTATTAACCCAATGGGATGAAGCTGGTGAAAAAAAACAAGGGGCGGGTGAAATATATTACACAGTAGCAGCCAGCCATCCATCCATCCAAGTTAAAACCAAAGCAAAAGCGCGTTGTTTTATTATTATATTCTTCTTCTTCTTCGTCTTATTTTATCGGTACGATTGTTATTATCCATCCATCATCAACGCGGCGTAAAGATATAGGCGCCTTGCATGATAACGATTAACAGCAGCCAGCCAGCCAGCAGCCAGGTAACTTCACGATTAACGACAAGAGCCAAGACACTACACTATTCTATTCTCATGTATTCCTCGATTCATTCGTTTTGGTCTATCACTTTTTATTCTACTTTATCTACTTATTATGATTGTTCTCGGTGAGATAGAGGGACGTCCAATGTGAATGGTCCCCGTTAACAGTGTCGGATGATGGTGGTCATTTGTTGCGGTACGATTTCAGTGAGAGAGAGAGGGAACAAGACAATAAAGATCATTAGGGGCCGACAAACAACAACAAAATACAACATGACAGACTACAATAGCCACATTGCGGTTGAATATCAAATAATAATAAATTCAAGAAGCCTAATAGTTTTTAAGGATCTTTCATTTCAGGATTCATTCATTCATTCAACATGGTTATTCTTAATGATCCAATCAACTTAGGGGGCGTCACACGCACGCGCATCACAATTGTCATCATCATCATCATCATTTTTGTTCAACAAGGCACATTGTTTTTTTGGATCATTATCCAGGGAGATGATTAAGATAATGATGATGATGATGATGATAAAATATCAACTCCCATACACGTCCAGGTTGTTGTTCTTGTTCAGATAAGGGCGTGTTCAGGGAAGCACCGGCCGCAACATGGGAAACGCACGCGCACACACACCGAGATTGGATTGTCTGTTTGGGGTGGATTCTTCTTCGAACGAATTTCCATGAATGAATGAATGAATTGTGATGAATGGTGGTCACGAACGGTCACACAAATTGACCAGCCCGAACATCATCATTAAGGTCACTTGTAGAATAATGGAACGTTGCGGTTAGCTCCTTCTTGTTGTAGACGATGATGACGACGATGGTAAAAGATGATGATGACGATGATGATTCTTGTAATAATCATAATCATAATCATAATGGACATTGACACGAGATGATGTTGGATGGCAATAGTGACGATAGTAGAAAATAAAAAAACAATTGAATTGACCATGGTCATCGATCGATGGTTATTAGGAAAACGCGTTTTCAGCAATGAAATTTTCCATATTTCATATAGCTGATTTCCGATTACCTGAACACACAGGTAAATTGTTCAGGAAAATATGATGACGATGATGATGATGATTATGTTGATAGTTATGATTATGATCAACAATTCATATGAATGGCTATACTTTCCGGTGCTAGCAAGCAAGCATGCAAGCAAGCCTGAAATCGAGCCTGACTACTCCAAGAAACTAGCTCCGAGAGGGTTAAATAATTTTTTTTTTGGTTTTCTTTTGGTTTTGGTTTGCGGTGATTTTCCTTTTAGGACAATTTACCATGCATCCCAACCGATTGTCTTGTTGTTGTTGTTGTTGTTTTTTCGTTTCCTCTCTGTTTGGTTCATTGCCAATAAATGGTAATCATCGATCAATTGATCGAACAACAATCGTACAAAGACTTTACGATCTTTAAAATCGTTTTCTTGGCTTTTTTCTACGTACGTTTTGCCTGGTATTGGAAAATTGGCCAATTGTCTTTGGGAAGATGAACTTTTTGTTTTAAAGAAACCGATATTCGACGTCTCTTTTTGTTTCGCTCGTTTTAGTTGATTTGGTTTCAGGCCATCAGCCTCGATGCCTCTAGAAGCCTTATTGTTTTCAAGAATATTCATCATGTTCATCATACACACACACACATGTTGCGCCGCGAACGATATAATAGCACAATCCGCATGATTGGCCCCGGCCAAAAAGGCATTAGCCGATCATCGACCATTGTCCGGTCATTTGTGGCCATAATCATTATCATTAGGATCATTTTGGTCAATAAACAAACAACCAAACATGTACCATTCTGATAGAGCACATATGTGCTCTACACAGACATGGCGAATACCCATTATCATCTTACACGCTCATTTTCACGCCCAATCGTTATGGTATTTGGTCATTGGGTGTGTACTGCAAGCAACAATAAAATCATCAATTCGAAGATCAATATCATTAGTTTTAATTGTATTCATTAGCATCATCATTATGGTTTCTATTTTGACAAACACACATTTTGGATGGCTGGCTGGCTTGCTGGCTGGCCGGCCTGGAAATCCGCCGCATGACAAAAATACACTTAATGCCAAGGCGACGGCCATCATGGATAACATGATCATCATCATCATCATCATCATGATCCGTGTAATGATGGAAATGGATTTCCGAAATCCGAAATTCGAAATTCGAAGCACAAAAAATCTCTGCGCTCTTCAACAAACAACCAAACAAACAAACAAGCTTTGACAAGCCAAATCTATTTCTGGTTAATTGTTCAAGTTTTGCATCCATTTCAATCCACACACACACACACCACCAGCACATGACCCAAGCAACCATCCAACCGAACCAAACGAGAGCCAAGAACCATAAAAATCCTGCAAGAAACAAAATGTAGAACACACCAGCATGATCAAAATGTGTGTGTGTGTTCGTGTTCGTGTTTCGTTTTAATTAATAATAATGTGCCGTCGTCGTCGTCGTCGTCGACTTGGTCGATCTTGTTGTTGTTGTTGTTGTTGGCTTGATTCAATTATTATTATTATCATTATTATTAAAACCATCATCATCATCATCATCATAAAAATATCCTTTATAGGAATGATGATCATCATCATCATCATCATGATCATTATTGAATGGTTATGAACAACAACAACAACATAACAATACTCTTGATGTCTGTGTCTGGATAAAGCTTCTCGTTTGTTTGTTTCCGAACAACAAAAGCAGCAACAACAACAGCAACAAAAATTAAAGAGAGCTTTCCGTTTTCCACACACACATATTGGGGATGGCTGTTGAACTTTTCGTCGGCTGACGAAACAACGACGACGTTTTCTTATAAGAGGCGCACTCCAAAGAAGAAGAAGAAGGAGGAGGAGGGGCGAAAATTAAAGCCTCTAATAAACGGAGCGAATGGAGCTTAGAGCTTAGAGCTGAGAAGGAGGGGAAAATCCATTGGATTATAACGATGAAATCCATAAAAATAATAATAATAATAACAATAGTAATGATAATAATAAGGATGATGATAATAATAATGGCTGAACATACAACATCATAATTTGTCAAGATGTTGAATTGAGACACAGACAGACAGACAGAGAGGAGGAGGAGGAGCCAGAGACAGTGAAAAAGGGTTAGGGCGTACAGAGGGATAAAGGAGGGATAAAGGAGGGGACTAAATCCGGATTCAACGTTCAAACATTCATTTTAATTTTCTTCCTTTCAACCAAAACCACAACCTTCTTGGTTGTTTCTTCTTCTTATTACACAATCTCTTAATATCATTCAAGATTATGATGATGATGATGATGATGATGATTAACCTCCCAAGGTGTCCGAAAAGCATCCGGAGAAGTATTGTCGCCAAATACACATCAATCGATCAACAATGATGTTGTTTATCAAGCGACCGTGTGACATCGGATATGGTTTATCCGGTACAACCGGTGTAAACCACCGCTTGGTTGGTGGCCTTCACTGTGTGGCCTGAACACACTGTGGTCGAAGTGGAAGAGAATCTTAACCGCTTGAATGCTTCTACAAGCATGATTGGATTGAAAAAGGAGCATTAAGAATCCGATCATATCATTAGGATCATACGAGAACATCTTGTGGATTTTTGTGGATACAAATCAATCAATTTTCAACAATCGATTAATGATTGGTAAATGTGGTTGTAGGAAAACGAGAGAACGAGAGAACGAGAGAAAAACCGATATTTGCCAATGAAAATCTGGCCATATCTTTTCGGCCAAAACAAACACACAGAGCGAGAGAGAAAGCAAACAAACAAACAAGCAATCATTTTGCCCAAAAATGAAATGTTCCAGGGTTTTGAGGCTAGGTTCTACGTGTGTACAAGCTAGAAAGAGAAAAAACGATAATGCCCAACACCGACCAGTGCGGTGGTATATGTGGTGCGATGGTGTGGTGGTGTGATTGTTCACAACGTAAGTGTTGTTGGGAAAATTTCCATGAGAATCACCCCACCCCCTATCACCACCTTCTACAGCTTTGTGGTGGTGGAACACCAATCCCATAAATTAGACTGAGATATTGATTGATAAGACCATTTGTACCAAAGTGATTTGTTGATCGAACCATTTATAGATTCGATTTAGCCAAATTTTTTTTTCATCGATCCGCTTTGCCAAAGTAAAGTGAATATTAATTTGTTTTGCCTGCGTGGAATGTTCGATTTTCTGGAGTGTCGTTTTGGGGAATTGTTTGCATACCAAACAAATGATTGCACACACACACACTTCAATCTACTTTCGATTAAAAGTCAATTAGTTGGACCAACACCCAAAATTGTCGCCCAAAAAAAAAACATTCACCAACAACTAAAGAGACACTTTGGTCTGGCACTACCAAAAACCCAAAAAGAATCCAAAGTTCGATTTGAGATAACCGAAGCTTAAAAAAACGATAAGCTTGTTTCCAGGATCCTTGGATTTTAACACCTTTGACGACGACGACTAAAACATGTGAATGTCGATTGGTTGGTGGTGAATAATAATATTAAAAAAAATTCGTGGCCAGCCAATCATCATCGGATCGGCGCTCATTCATAAGGCCGATCGTCCGGCATTTTTTCCAACGATGATAGTATCCAACAATGAAGCATTTCATCGAATTTTTTTAATTGATTAATAAATTAAAAGAGCCGTATAGAAAAAAAAACAAAATATGAAATTAATAAATTTAAAAAAAATCCAATCCAATCCATTTAGCCGCTGCTTGGCTTGGCTTGGCTTTTGGTTAATGATGATGATGATAATATTTTGATCCAGCCAATCAATTTGGCGATTGGCGTTCAGCACTTGGCCACTTTTGGACACTTCGTGTGCTCTGTTTTGGGCGCTCACACGCACATTAATCCTTAATCCTTGCCCCTTTTTTCTTCTTATTATAAAATCTGAACGTTATCCAGTGTAGAGGAGAAACAAGCCTATCAAAATATTTTTTCTCAATTTTCTCCGCCTCCTCCCTTCTCTACGATGACGGCTCACTGATCAGTAGCCGACTGTATGATTAACACGATTCACGCGCGTCATACACGTAGTGGTGCGCACATTCATCAATCTTTTATTTCATCCCCTTTAACATTTTTCCAACCAATCAGCTTCCGTGTGCGTGTGTGTGCTTGAGTGTGTGGATATCTACCAACCAGCCAGTTATTTTCCACTAATCCCATTGGATAAAGGGTTTTGGTGTAGGCTTGGACTTGGAAGGCGTGCCACGCCCCTCATTGGCGTACCGTGCATACTTGGAAAGTACATTTGAACAAACAACAAGTATATCACACACACCAAGCACACCTGATGATATTTGTGAAGATCATGGATCTAATTCTTTATTGTTTCGGGAAAAAAAACGATGATGCTAAGGCCAAAATTTGTTAGTTTTGCTGTTGTTATTACTGTTTTTGTTTTGTTTGGTGTGTGTGTGTGTGTGTGTGCGGTTTGAAAATGTTTTCATTCTCGCTCTCTCTCTCTCTCGCTCTCTCTCATACAAAGGTCATAAATACACGGTATGGTGCCAAGCAGTCTCCTTTAACACACACAGGCATCGGAGGCATTTTATTTCTTTCTTTCTTCTCAGCTCATTCGTGTTTTGGTTTAAGCTTGGCACAGCAAGAGCTGCTTTGTGGCTATGGATTCGCTTAAGGTACACACACACATACACACACTCGCACACGGTATTTATGCTTTCAAATGGTCAGTCAGTCAGTCAATGACACATTCTTGATACACAACAACAACAACGACCATGTTTGATGTGATTATGAGCTGATTTGTGTGTGTGCGAGAGGCGAGGGGGTGGAATTAAAGGGAAACGAAAAGCTATCAATATCCGAAGGTGGAGAGGATTTATTTCTCCCGCTCTCTCGCCCGCTCTCTCTCGCTCTCTTTTCCAGCTTGTCTCTGTGTTTGAAGTTTTCAAACGGTGTGGTCTTGTTTCATCGCCCCAAACGTGGCATCACCTGTATCATCATCATCATGATCATCATTTGTATCATCATGTGGTCCAACATGGACGTTTATTGGATGGACACGATGGATTGACAGAAGAAACAAAACCATCATGGCCACCACCACCACCAATATTATTACGATCATGACCATTATTGGCGACCATAATCGTACATCAAATGTGTGTGTGTATGTGTGTTTGGTTTCCAACAAACAAACACTATTTGGCTGACATGGAGCCATCAACAACAACAACAACAACAACAGCAACAAGTATACAGAGGATATTTTTTTTATTTAGCATCGAAAACATCTTCGGATTTTCGCCTGAGCTTGAGATTTGTGATGTCCAGCATCAGACCACATAGGTGTGTGTGTGTGTATGTGTGTTAGCGCTAATTGCTTTTGAACATCATCCTGTAGCTTCCAGTTCAGCTTGTATACTAATTGATAGGGCTTGAAGATTTGAAACTTATAATTCAATTGCTAATCCATTTTGTATTAGATTTAAGACATTTTAAGCAATAAAACTTATTTTTTTCGTGGAGAAAAAAAGGATTTCGAAACGTTAGAATCTGCTAAGATGGCAAAGATTTGCTTCGATAACAAATCGGAACATATTTTTTAGCACACTTTGTATTTTTTTCGGGTTATTTTTCCGGTCAACAGGTGGCGCTCATTCAATTTTCAACAATTAGA
The DNA here is from genome assembly GCA_025882695.1 of Amerodectes protonotaria. Taxonomy (NCBI): domain Eukaryota; kingdom Metazoa; phylum Arthropoda; class Arachnida; order Sarcoptiformes; family Proctophyllodidae; genus Amerodectes; species Amerodectes protonotaria. The sequence continues at coordinate 1,886 of JAOZJS010000191.1, read as the reverse complement.
TCCATCCAGGTATTCGACACCAGTTGCTTGGGGCCCACACGAACAAACAAACAGACAGGAACAAAAATGTTGTGTGGCGATGGCGCCCACACACTATCGCATACACGGTAGCAAATCGCGGCCAATCAAATATTGCGCCCACCACCAGATATCCATATGATATCCATAATATGGATTAGCACATTGAAAAGGAATATCTTGTGGCATAATAATAATAATAATAAAGTGGTGATGATGTATGCCATGTTTTTGCGCGATGGATTGCGTTTGCAGTTGTTGTTGTTAATTATTAGCGACACTTATTTACACGCACACACATCCACACACACGGTGGTAAGCACACGGCCAAATACATCACCACCTATCCGAAGCCGAGCGAGAAAACGAGAAGACGACGAAGAAGAAGAAGAAAAGTGTTGAATGGAAGCCATTTTTCATCTTTTCAGCTTCTTTTTTTTTCGCTCGTCTTTTCTTCTTGTTCTGTCTGTCTGTCTAGTCTAGTCTAAAACTTGGATGTTCGAGACGACGACGACGACGAAAACAACAAAAAAAAACCAAAAACTAAAAGCTAAAAAGCATGTGTGGCCTTAGGGAAAACAGATTAACATTCGGCGAAACAAAGCAAATTCTTTGTGGATCCGATGGATCCAAGCCATCCAATCCAGCCCAGTTCCGCTCAAGATCCGCTTCAGAGGCTTTAGCCGAGGATCCAAAAACATTGTTCGGATATTAATAGAATTGCGCAAGCATAATCGAATCATCATCATCATCATCATTTTACTTGAACAGATGTCAATGTCACAAATCACCCGGACGATCCATTTACAATTGCATTGCGAGGCTTCCACTTGTTGGCATGATGATGATCATCGACAACAACGACAACATGAAGCAGCAGCAGCAGCTAGCATGGTTAATGCACAAATGATTAATTGATTTTTACTAATTCATCTTTGTATATCATCATCCATAGTGGTTACCAGTAGCGAAACTAATTGTTGCTGCCGAGTAGTGTGTGTGTGCGGGAAAATATCGACAATCCCGGCGAAATTTCGGGGCGTTTCCTCCACCCTCCCGCATAATTCCAATGCACACCCACCTGCCTACACGCCCATCACACGCCTACACACCCACAGAACATCGTTTTGCACATCCGTGCTACACACACGCTGGCGCTCGCGATCTCGATGTACGGATCTACAAGATCTGTAACAAACAAACATATTTAGCACGCATCTTTGCTTGCACACATATCCATCATCACCATTCATGTTATCCTCCTCCCCTCCCCCTGGTTCCACCCCCTTAAAACCAGAGAGTATTATCACACACGCATCTGGGAATCTGTATCATTCATTCATACGACAACCAACTAACCAGCCAGCCAATCAGCCCGACAGACCGACAGACAGAGAGACAGCAAGCGAGAGCAAGCACGAGAGCAAGCGCGAGCGAGAGACAGCAAGTAAGAAGAGAGTGCTACCCATTCATCATCATACTGCACACACATTGACATACACATCACCACACATCACAGGCTTAGCGCATACACAAATGTAAGCACATTGTGCGGCATCATAAATGTATTGAAACGCGCGCGCGCGCGCATCTGCACAACACACGGCACAAACAACAAGAACGATAGTTACACGATGGTACCCGCCCAACCCTTGGTGATTGTGGTAGTGTGCGTTCAGCTTTGGTGCTCGCTTGTCCGCTTGTCTGCTTCAGTGTGTGCTTGTGTGTAGGGCTGGATTTAAAAATCCGTCCCTTTATTACTACTTGTCGTTGTTGTTGGTTGTTCTCTTTTTCTTCTGTTGGCTGTCGTCTGTCTGTCTGTTCCCATTATCGTTTTTAGTAGTATTTTTTTTGCACCTCGCTCTCTC